>JAPDSC010129517.1:68418-90073 GCA_026290005.1 Latrodectus geometricus
ATGCAGCTTAATGGCATTTATCTATGTATAGACTTATTTCATAATTGCATTACTGCAAAAAAGACATTGCATTAATTTTGAAATAAATTTGTTTGCAACTTTCCACTTTTTAATTCAAATAAAAAAACTACAATATCACATTTTGGACAATAACAAAAACTGTTTAAATATATTTTTTCCTTTCACCAAGATAAAATTTCATTTCATACAAACAAAATCATTTTAGATTTTTTCAATAAATTTAAACAATTTAAAAATTTTTACAAATAAAAAAATTAAAAATCTTAAAAAATAAAAAGCTTATCAATTATTTGTCACAGAAAACCAAGAAAGTAAACAACTGTAAAAAAAAAAAAAAAAAAAAAAAAAGTAATACCACTTCCAATAATATCTTTTTGAATGTCTACAGCACTGAATCAATTTCATTCAACCATTAAAAATTAGATTAGAATATCAAACTTTTCAATAATGAATCCCTTTAATTGAAGAAATGTTTAACAGCATATGTGAAATACTACATTCAAATAAAACACATATTTCCTATAAAGATTAAATTTTGTAAGAAGCCCCTCATATCTTTAGTCATTCGTTTGCAATCTGCATGTATCAGAAAAGACATTACTTTAACATTTAGTTAAATATAAAAAGGTTATGCAGCATGTTGAAACTTAAATATAAAAATTTTACAATTTTTAAAAGTTTCAGAATATTATACAAAAATTAAAGTTAAACAGTTTGAAATACAATGTTTAATATTGATAACATCTTTTATTAAATAACTGCAATGAAAGAAAATTTAACTTGCTTAATCATAACAGTGAGGGTGTAATCTTATTATAATAATAAGGATTCACATAAACAAGTTCATAAATTAAATGTGACAAATGACTAATAAAACATACAAATAATAGAAGTTTCAGAATCAAAATTTAAAGAAGATATCTAAATAGTCTAAAAAGAAGCATTATTAGGAACTCAAAGTTGCTGCAACCCTAAACATAAATTAATTTTAGCTCATTATTCTTTTGGTATATACTTTGTTACTCTTTAGTCATTGAATTTTAGTCTAAATGTCATTAAATTTTCATTTAAAATTAATTATTAAATTAATTCAAACACTTGAGTGGTTATAAATAATATCAAAACAGAATAAACACATTTCATTAAACTTGCAGTATTTGTATATTATGGCAGAATATACAAATGACTTTAATTTCAGCACAGCTGTTTATAATGAATGGGTGACAACAATATAGTGAGAACAAATAGCTGTTGGTACAATTTGAATTGTTCACTCATGAGTTTTGATTATGCAGATTCAATATTCCATGCATAACCAAATAAGTGTCATTGGAAAATGAACATTTTCTGTGTGAGTTTGATAGGAAAAACTATTGCTTACTAAAATGGCATATATTCATTTATGACAATAATAAAACATAAATCTAACAGATAATTTTAGGAATTAAAATGCTACTCAGAATTGTATGTTTTTGTTGAAGACCAGATTCTGATTAAAGTACATGATGTTGATTAATCTTCTTAATTGTAAATTTATGATTTACAGAAAACCAACATAGTTCGACTATGGTGGTTTTCATTTCAGTGAATGAATAGACTCACTTTGTAAGAATAAATCTATCAATATGATTTAAGAATTACAATTATAAAAAATCTGTGCATTCTTAATTGAATATAAGCAGGAAATATTAAAAATAAGTTTTACTCACCTCAAATAATCGATCAGGTGCTTAGGAAGCACTGGTATAAAAATATGTTGCCTAAAATGTTAAGATATATTTAAGCTTTTCTGAGTAAACAAAATAATTATTAATAATTAAATTAGAAAATTAATATTAATAGTCAAAATTATTTTAATATATTAAATTTTAAACTACGTCAAGAAAATTTTGTGTATATAATGATTCCATTTTTTAAGTAATATTTTTATAAATTTAGGATCTCATAAATGTAACAGAATAAATTTTATTTACAAAAATACATTAATAATTAGTATTTGTTTAACTAGAAAAAAATTTGTTTTCAAAACACATGGAAAAAGCTTCCAAAATCACAGTTAAGTTTAATCCTTAAAAATGAAAAATACATACTATATAGGTAAAATAATTGTTTTTTATTTAAAAAAAAAAAAAAAAAAAAAAAAAAAAAGCAGAGTTATTATTTACTTAAATTTTATTCTGCAATTATAAATGAACATAAAAAATTGATTAATTATTGAATTATATATTGATTAATGAATTGTTAATTTGAATTCTTTATGCAATGTTTTAAAAAATCTAACATTAGAAAGCAACATTTTGAAAATTTTTACTTTTATAAATTTTTTAAAAGCAAATTTTTTCTAACATTGTATGTTTCAAAATAGTGAGAAAAACTAATCCATTAATTTTTCAAATGAGTTTCTCACAATAATACATAATAGAACTAAGAGTGAATTATTACCATATTACACATTCAATAGAATGCACTCACAAAATTCTATCATTCCTTTATGTCAACGTGCAACAAATTCTACTTAAAGAGAAAAACTGCTTTTAATTTTTTTAATAATCATTAGTAGTTCTTATTAAAATTTTTTTAAATAAAAGTACTGAAGCTATAATTGTTTTTACTGTTTAAAGCAAATCAAATTTATAATGCACGTTTAAACATATAGGTTCATACAAATTGAATAATTTATATGAACCTACATGCATTGCATAATAAGAAATTGCCTAACTTAGCAATTCCAAATTTTTTTTAAATATTTAAAAAGTAGAAAAGTCATCATCTTGCAAATAAAAAATACAGCAACAGATACAAATCACGTCATTTATTTATATACAAACAAAGAAACATTAACAAATAAAGAAATTTACATAATTGTAAGTTTTAATAATAATAAACTGTATTCTAAAATTAATTATAAAAATGACAACTTCAACTTGTAGGCATTTAATCATCTGAATATCAGAGCATTTTTAGTGGTTGAATTTACAAATTTTAATTAAAATACAAAGGAATCTTTGTTTTAAAAAAAATCTTTTAAGAATAGCTTTGAATGATCCTACTTTTTATAATCAAGTTTAATAATTCTGGTTCTTATAAAAAAAAATTGATGTAAACTGAAAATATATTTATTTAAAATAAAAACTTGAAAAATTAGTTTTTATGAGTATACAGTTACAAATTTAATATAATATTCTAAGTACACTTATACTATCATGAAAATAAACAAAAAATAATTCCTTACTTATAAAAGATTACTTACCAATGCATAGGGTATATAAGAAAATTTGCAGCTTGAACACAAGCACTTAGTCGGTTTAATTTCTTTGATTTTATTAATATTCTACGCTCATGAAGCATGCTATAAATAACAAGTTGGGACAATTTTAACTCAGAGAAAAAAACATTAATTATATTTATATATATTCATATTAATTATATGTGTGTTTGTGTGTGTGTAAATAACTTAAACAATTAAAATTTTTTACAATAAATTATTCAAGTTTGAGAATGTATCAAAATTTTATAAATTTAGAAATGAAAAAATTATGCTCATTTTATATCTTCAGGCATTAATATAAATACCATTTAAATGTAGCTTAAAACATTTCAAATTTTACTTTATCTTATAACTATTTAAAAGAATGGACATTTATAATTTAAGTGAGCAATCCATCATTTTCTACATGTGTTAAGTCTTAATATAATGCAAATGAAAAGTTTTTTATATCTTAATAACATGCTATTTGATTCCTTTTAAAATTTGAATGACAGTTGTGAAATGTTTATCTTTTTATATTCTTTAAAGTTAAAATATAACATCAAATATTTTAACTACATATAAAAATTAAGAGTAAAAAAATGCCCTCAGATTTGCTTAAAAATAAATTCCAAAAAATTGACAGTAAAATTGATTGAGCCAGCTAATGTGGAGGTGTGTGCATCCATGCTTCCATGTACATATATATGTAGAAAGTTTAAAAAAAAAAAAAAAAAGCTGAAGTAAAACCATAGCAAACAACTAACAGGTTTTTTTCTTCAATAAAGCTCCAGGGTTTGAACAAATAATCATTCAAAAACTAAATATTAGTCAATTGAAAACAATAAAAAAGATTTTGGTTTAAATGAAATTTTTTTTAAGCTATAATCAAAAGTTGTGAAATATTTCAAACATAAGAAACTGCTCTATTTTTCATCGATAATATTGTAACAGTATCAATAACTCATGAGTGGAGGCTCAGAAGGCTTTTTAATTGAGCTTTCTAATGTAGATGACTGACTTGGGTCATGGCCGGCACGCATTAGCTGCACATATTGGTCTGGCCTTCATGCCTAGGGTGGCTCTACCAAGAGTAAATTCCTGATATACATCACCCAAATTACATAGTTATCCCCTTGTCACAATGAGGCTGCTAGCAAGACAGGATGTCAAAGAGTCAGAGATACACATAACTTGAGGCCCATCAACTATATTGTCACTGTTTTTCAGAACTTAACTAAAACCTTTGACATTGTTTATAGAAACTTATTGTTAAACTGCAAGATGTCTTTGGAATTCACGACAAGGCTTTGTTCTGGATTTATGGTTACTTAAGAAATAGAGTCATAAGAGTAAAATACAAGAAAACTCTCTCAAAGTGTTTTAGCTTGAGTCAAGACATTCTCCAAGAGTCTGTTTTGAGTTTCAACCTTTTCTCTCTGTACTTGGTTGGTGCTGAAAAGGTGTCTGCTAATTTGAAACAGGAATGTTTGTGAATGATATTATTATTTGGAACTCTAAATTGTATAATATTTGGATGCTAAAAAATTGGAGCAAAACTTAGATTTAAACCTCTGAGACATATGGAAGTTTGCTGAATGACACAAATTAAATTTAAATCCTTTGAAATCAACTGTAAGTTTTTTTTACTATTAGCAGGAAGATATTTAACTACCACCTGCAGATTAGTTTCGAGGGACAACTTCTTGCATATGGAAAGTACCCTAAATATTTAGAACTTGTCCTAGACCCTGAACTCATGTACAATAAACATAGAGAATCTTGCTTCTTGGGGTAAAAAAAAAACTGAACTTATTAAAAAAAAATCTCTGGGCGTGACTGGGGAGATGCACTGACATTCTTCAAATTACATACACATCCACACATAGGAGCAATATTGGAATATGATTTCCTATATACTCAAGTGCCTCAAGTTCTTATCGTCAAAAATTAGAAGGGTTAAATTGAAAGTTGCTTGCATTATAACAGGCATAAGAAATAACTGCCTGAATGATATTGTATTGTATGAAGTGGATATTCCGCCTTTAAGCATGAGAAGAGACACTCATCTAGTTAAATACTATAATAAACTTTTTAGTAATGGAAACCAAAATCATATGGCAGAGTTCATACAGCATTATCAAAATAACAAAAGGTTAAAGAATAGCCCATTAAACTTAGATACCTTTCTGAATATCATTAACAAAAATTTGGAGAGTCATTTGTTCAAGACCAATACTGATCTCCTTGTTGGCTACCCCATGTTTTTTTATACTTTTACACTGAAATGCTCTCCAGTGATCAAGAGCTCAAGTATTTTTGAACACCTGAAACATTTCACACTGGAGATCAATGATAGGATATATCAAGAGACACTATTAAATTATACACAGATGGAAGTAAAAGTGAGAATAACCACTCAGGAAGTGGCATTTATATCATGACCTCAGATGAATATCAAGATATAAAAGTTAGAAATCCAGACTGTAGCTCCGTTTTAGAAGCAAACTTATTGCCATTGAAGTAGGTCAGGACTATACTTGCAGGATCTAAAGTTATTGTGATGTTTGGATTCTATCAGATAACAAGAGCACAATTCAACACCTAAAGGATTGAAGTGGTGGAGGGGACAGAACTACCATTTTCATACTAGACATGTTAAAACAGATTTCCTTTTTTGGACTATACATCTGCAATGCAATCCCTCCCATGTCAATATTTATGGAAATAAGATTACAGATAAACTAATAAGGGAGGTTCAACGGCTATTCATTCGATCTCGACTCACACGATTCACTTGACTCCAGTCAAAACATTTTACAAAATCTCTGCAATCAAGAAGAATATTAGCAAGACCAAATAGCAAATCTTTCTAATAAAAGAATGGTACACAAGAACTAGCCTTGGTGGTTCTCTAGGCCTCACTTGTAACTGAAAAAGTTAAACTGCTCTTTCCAGATTTACAGTGGAGAGGACTTTGTTCTCTTAGGAAAGATTTTTTCAACATGCAACAAGTGTGCTTGAGATAATGCTTCCAAGGAACACATTTTGGACTGTTTTCAATTCTCTTATGACTTAATTAGAAATTATTAAATGTTTTTGAACTTTTTTTGAGGTTTAATAATCTCATAGATCTTGTCTAGTAGTTGGTAAAGGATAAAGGATATGAAACAACAACAGTATGATAAATTTTCTACTAAATCACAAGGTTCTTTTCGATAAATGTAGATGAATGTTAATCCATTTTAAATATAAATATAATTCTAACTACAGATGGTTTACAAAATTTAGCACTTCTCAGCAAGACACCCTTCTAAAAATTTATATATTTGTGAATAATTAGATATTTTATTAACATTAATATTATACATCTAAATATCTTTACAGTATAAAACAAAAATGATTATAAGCTTTATTCATAGGGAATATGATAGGAACATAAAAAGATAATTAATATTAAGATTTTAATCTAAGAATCTGAACAAATGAATTTATTACATTATTTTCACTAATGACAATTCAAATTTTAAATTTCAAATTCGTTGGATAGATTTTTTGTATCAATTCTTGGAATACAAAATGATGGCAGAATATGTATTTTCAGAATATATAATTTTTTTCCATTCAAACTAAATAATAAAAACATTTTTCAAAAAAAAATTACACTAATCAGTAAAACTTTAAAAAACTTGTCTACTTATTGTTACAGCTGTCTTTAACAGGTTTTTGAGCATCTTTGTTGTACAAGTATTACTATTTTTTAGGTATTATTTACTTTTAAAATTTATTTAAGGAATAGTAGATATCAAAAGGAATCCATAAAACTTCATGTAAAATGAAGACAGTTTTAAATTAGCTGTATTTTGTAATCATCAATGACTTAAAGTAAACCCAGCAGCTTTTTTTTTTACTTATCATACAAAAAACTACAAATGTGCCATTTTTATCTAGAAAATTCAAATGTATATTATAAATAAAGTTAAATAATGCATATTTCAATATCATTCTAAATCAACATTTAAAATTTTATATCTTTAAAAATACTCACCTTGCAAATATAACCATCATATTATGTGCATCAATAGCATTGAAATATTCAGTCAAATTTCTCTGTAATGAAACCATTTTTTGTAAATCAAGAAATAATAATTTATACAATATGATACAAAATTTAAATTTTTAAGAAAATTAAGTAAATAAGAAAATAAAGTATAAATTAAATATCTTACATATTTCATTTAAAATTTCATTTCTTCTATAAAATCTAAAATAATTTGAAATTTTTTAACTAATATACACAAAGAATTAAGATATATAAAAATGATATCTTGAAAAAAATAATTAAAAAAACCTAAATAGAAAAATAAATGCAAGAGATACTTAAAACTATCTAAATTATTCAGAAAAAAAGCATGCCACATAACTTAATAAATATGCAGTTAATATTGACCATTAAAAAATTAAGTTAAAACTTTATAATTTATTGATTGCACTTTTTATATGTGACTTTCATATGGCTTTATTTAGAAATCAATCCATATTTTCATTTTTATCCATTAATTTCATTCAACAGACAGTTCACCACATCGTAAGTGTAAAACAAATAATAAAAAATAAAAAAAATCAATAAAGCAATTTAAAAGAAATAATGAACAATTGAAACATAATAGAACAGTTTAAAAAGAGCAAGCCAAAATTTAGACATTGGCAGTTCACTTTTAATATTATTTTTCCTTTGATGTTGTTTTCTACACATACATATACACTACTGGCCATTAAAATTGCTACACCAAGAAGACGACATGCTACAGACGTGAAATTTATATGAAAGGAAGAAGGTGCTGTGATATGCAAATGATTAGCTTTTCAGCGCATTCAGGCAAAGCAGGCGCCAGTAGCGACACCTACATTGTGTTTAAATGAGGAAATTGTTCAGCCGGTTCCTCATACACAAATTGCATTAGAACGTTGTTGCCTGGTGAAAAGTTGTTGTGATGACTCGTGTAAGGAGAAATGCGATCCAGCACGTTTCTGACTTTGATAAAGTCTTAAATATAATCTGATATCTGACTTTGATAAGGAGAAATGCGGGTTATTTTATCGCAGTATTGCTGCCCGTGTCGGTCGAGATCCAATGACTGTTAGCAGAATATGGAATCGATGGGTTCAGGACGATAATACTGAACGCCATGCGGGATCTCAACGGCCACCTATCACTAGCAGTCGAGAAGACAGGCATATTATCTGCATGGCCGTAATGGATCGTGCAACCACGTCACGAGCTGTGAGTCAAGAGACGGGGTAGTTTGGAAGACAACAAGTATCTGCACGAACAGTTCAACGACGTTTGCAGCAGCATGGACTCTCAGCTCGGAGACCATGGCTGCGGCTTCCCTTGACGCTGCGTCATAGACAAGAGCGCCTTCAATGGTGTGATCAACAACGAATATGGGCGCACGAATGGCGAGACGTCATCTTTTCAGATGAATCCAGGTTCTGTGCACAGCATCATGATGGTCGCATCCGTGATTGGTGGCATCGTGGTGAACACGCACTGGCAGCATGCATTCATCATCGTCATACTGGCCCATCACCTGGCGTGATGGTATGTGGTGCCATTGGATACACGTCTCGGTCACCTCTTGTTCGCATTGACGGTGCTTTGAATAATGCACGTTACATTTCTGGTGTGTTACGACCCGTGGCTCTACCCTTTATTAGAGCCCTGTGAAATAATACGTTTCAGCAGGATAATGCCCGACCGCATGTTGTCGGTATTGTACGGACCTTCCTTGATACGGAACATGTTCAGCTGTTGCCCTGGCCAGCACATTCTCCAGATCTTTCACCAATAGAAAACGTTTGGTCAATGGTTGCCAAGGGACTGGCTCATCACCAAATGCCAGTCACTATGGTTAATGAACTGTGGCAACTGTGGTAATGAATAGTGTTGAAGCTGCATGGGCATCTGTACCTGTACATGCAATCCAATCTCTGTTTGACTCAATGCCGAGGCATATAACTGCTGTTATTACTGCCAGAGGTGGTTGTTCTGGGTACTGATTTATCAGGATCTATCTAGCCAAATTTTTTGAAAATTTAATCACTTGTTATTTCTAGTATAATATATTTGTCCAATAAATATCATTTTGTTATCTGCATTTCTTCCTGGTCTAGCAATTTTAATGGCCAGTAGTGTATATTTGTAATAAAGGAAAGAAGGTCATTGCTAATTCATGTGTTAGGAAATTGTAATAAATATTACAAGTTCAGATAATATTAAGGAAAACTTAACTGGCAACTGCCAATATATCAGCAGAAAATTATGATATTTTTTAAATAAAATTTATTTCAACAATATCAAATAAACAAGAGAAAACTGAAAGTGTCCATGACACATGGTTGACTACCAAAAATGAAAAATCCAATAATAAATATAAAAGAAAATGTATTTGAGTCAAAAATTATACAAAAAAAAAAAAAAAAAAAAAAAAAAACAATTGTTATAAATGTTGCAAATAGCATAGCTGCATTCTCTGGTAACAGGTAAAAAGAGAAAAAAATATTCCTATATATAAAAATATTTTAAAATTTCCTCTGTTGCTAGAAAATAAATTCATATACTATATTATTCATCTAAAGACTGTTCCCACAGTTTTTAGACAAATTTATTTTATGGTAAGAAAAAATCATCTGCATGGAAAATTTTATTTTTAGAATTATATTTTTGAAAATTTTGTTTAAATTCTGATACTAAGAATTTTTGCCTAAAAGCAAAATGACACTTTTAAAAAGGTAATGAATGGAAGGAAATGTTTACATTCTTTCCAAGAAGGATTATTCTTATTCAATAACTCAGAAATGGTATAAAAGCCACAATAAGTAACACTATAAATAATGAAGGAAGAAATGTTATAGTCTGGCATCTAAAAGGAAAATTATTCGAAAAACTTATGCAAAGAAAAAATGCAGTTTCTTTTGTATTGCAAAGATGAAATCCTTAATGCCAAAAGAAAATCTTTTAATTCAAAATTATGTTGCATATCCATTAAACTTCTCAGTTTCAACAGTAAACAAAATTATTGATTTGAATCTAAAAAGGGCCAAAACATACAATTTCATCACTTTTCTAAGTCATTTATGAATGTAGAGCTCTCTGAAGAATTTTTCTTGAGAAATATTAATTAGGAGCAAAATGAAAAATGACGTAATATTAGATGAAGCTTTGGTTGATTTAAACAATTACAGCAAAAAAGATCAATTTATTATCATAAAATAGGAGAAAAAATTTGTGCTACATGAATAGAAGAATCAAAAGAGTTTATCTAAAGGGTTTATGACTGTCATTTATCAAACAAAAGCAAAATAATAGTAAAAAATTTAACAAAAATGCCAAAATCAACTCTAAGTACTATCAAGAACATATTTTAAATGCAATTTTTAAATATAAAATTCTAGATCTTAATGCATAGTACCATCAGTCTGTTGAATTGATTCAAGACAAAGCAAGCAACACACATCGCAACTTACAATTATTTTTTATAATTAAAAAAAGGAACAAAAAATGGAATCAAAACCACACCCTTCATTAATGTTATTACTAAATCTTCAGATGTATTACAAATGACTCTTTGTGCTTTTGTACTCTTATAATCTATTATGCAATCACAGACTTAGAACATTTGTATACTTTGGAAAGCCATTCAAGAAAAAGGTAACAAACTATCTTTTTAATATTAAAAGTATTATTAACATGAAAATTATGATATAGAATGATATTTAAGAACAAAAGCTATCAAATTGAATATTGAACATACAAAATATGAATGAAATTTTTTCTATAAATTCTATCAACAAAGTCTTAAAAATGTGCTAACAGCAAATGTACAACATTCCATTCTAAAACGAACATATTATGAAATTACACTTTTCTCACATTTGGCAAGTTAATTATTATCAAAAGTATTTTAATGCAAATTTGGATTATAGATTAAGGATTAATCTGAAAATATATTTACTATATTTTCAGATTAATCCTTAATCTATAATCCTTTTCCATTTTTTAAATATAACCTCTCAAAAAGTATTCAGTATCATAAAATATAAAACTCAACTTTTCTTGTCAAACTATTGGATAATTGCAAAAGTTTATCCTTGATTTTTCTTACATGTATATGTTGAAGGGAAATAATGCTTTGTTGAGTTGAGCTGTATTTAAAAAGTAAAGGAATCTTTTACCTCAACAGCACTGAATATTGATAAAATGTATAAATTATTAGTATGACAAGTTTTTAAAAGGGAAAGATAAAAAAGAAATTTCCTTTTCCATTTTTAAAATTTAACTATAGACAAAAATGAAATGCAGCATAAATTTTAGCAACATCACAAACAATTATTTCAATCATTTATTTAGAGCATGTTCTTGTTCTATGGACTTAAAAAATGTTTTGGTAGATTACTAAATAGTGTAACTATATATAAAAAAAAATAGTCTAAATTGGAACAGCCTTTGAGTGTAGCTGTCAGTATTATGAATGCTTAATGGACGATAATCTTAGAATAGCAATTGAGAAATTGTGAAAAATCTAAGATTTTTCACATCTAATCGATTTTTCGCATACTGATAATTAACTCTCTCATTTTGCTATTCATATAACTGATATTTCCAAACTTGATACTGCATTTCTTAGCTGAAAAGAATACCTAGAATTAATGAATCAGCTATTTTTTGCTTTCCAGTTATAATAAAGGTAAATTGGATTTATTTAGCAATGTTTATTACAAAAGAACACAGAAAAATAAATTATAAAGTTTTCATTGGATTGTACGTTTTGACAATGTTTTGAATTTTGTGAGATTAATAAAAATATTAATTTTAGGCTATTTCAATTAAATTTGTCACAGAGTAATGGAAATTATATTCTTTATTAATATAGTTGTATGTTAGAAGATTATAAGTAGGTCAGACATAAAAAGCAACCATCAGCTATGAATTTTAAAGACGTGTGCATTTGCGTTTGTAGAATTATTTAATAATATAAGTAACATAAGAAACTTTAATATACAAAAGAAAAAACGATAATGAAGTCAAATACTAGTCATATTAAAAAAAAATTTCATTTATAAGCAACATAATGATAAAAAATACCTTTTACCCTTTTAATTTACAGTTATTTAAAATAAGTTAATTATGAAAATAATAAGGTGTAATTTAAATCTGAGGTAGCCATAGATGAGATAAATGGAGCTACCTATCATTTTTACTTAACATCATAATTACTTAAGTGCACACATTAAAATTTTATTTTATTTAATAAAGATGAAATTTGCTAAACAGATTTTAAGTTTTAGAAGTATAAGAAAACAGAACTTAAAGAAAGAAATTTACAAAATTAATAGCTTAAAATTTTATTATTAAAAGATGATTCTGAATGTATATAAATTAACAAAGTATTCTGCTATAATATATAATCATAAACTATTATGAAAGTGTGTAATATAATTCTATTACATAAATTTTTACAATTTCGTGAAAAAAAAATTTTTTTCTGATTATTGGCAAGTCTATCAAAATGCTGATTGATTAATATATAATTATTGCAAATCTAAAATTAAACTAAACCCAGTGGCATAACATCCCATATGGGAGCCAAGGCTTACAACGCCCAAACTGGTTTTCATGACCAAGGGCCCTGGGTAAGAAGTATATGTTCCAGTTAAATGGTCAGCCTAACATGAACCTTCCAGTGCTCAGTTACCAAGCATGCTTCATATTTAATTCTATCGACCCACTAACAGATGAAAGGCTGAGTCAACCTGAGGATTGAACTTCGAACCATAATGTGGGAGCATGAAGTGCTATCACTATGTCATTGATCTCTATTGCGAATCTGGTACAGATAATTAATTTGAATTTATGATATCAAATTACATAATGATTTCCAGAATTGTTTCATGCAAATATGTTCATCACAAAATAATTTTTAAAATATCAAAATTTAAGGGGAAAAATTCACTAATAAAGACTATCACTCTTATGAACACATAAAAAAGAATATACACACATAATTAAATAATAGAAAGTCAAAAGTTTCATACTGTCTCAGCAAAACCAATGTGCACATTAAGAAAAATGTTATATTTGTGACAATACATTAGAAATTAGAAATGATATATAATGAAAAGTATTTCAAGCCTAAATAAGAAAAATGAAACTTTAAAAAAGGAAAACAGTGAAAAAAGAACATTTTGAAAAATTGTACACATTAATTTAAAAATCTCTTTTTTTCATTTGACCTGAGATGCTGAATACTTGAATAAAATATTATAGCGGAACATACTTATGAGAATCAAATTATGTTTAGATATTTTTAGATTTTTTTTCAAGAAAAGATATTTTCTGAAACTCATGACCACATCCATAATCATATATTTTTAACCACACCATCTGTTATATGCTATATATTAAATGATGTATCAAATATTGAATTATACATTTTTTTTAATATTGAAGGAGAATTTGTAAGCAATAAATGACCAATATAAAAAGAATTGTTACATTAACAAAAAACGATAATATTTTTATGTTCAAGCTTTTACTACTGAAAATAAAATATTCTGAAAAACTTAATGATAAATGTAATATAAAATTTATATGGATATTATAAAATATTTCAACAAAGAATTGACTGTACCTTTGATAATATTTAGTGCCCCCCCTATTTTTTTTAACTTGGAATTTTTAAGACTGCTATTCGAAATTTTATACAATGATATAAAATTACTATCACTCACATTCTCTGGAATGCTTGGAAGTTTCAAATGGTTAGGACAATACACAATAAATTCCTAGAAAAAATAGAAGAAAATAAATACTATGACTATTTAACAAGTACTTCAAAGAAAAATTAATTAATTTAACTTACTTTTAAATCATAAGAAATATGCAAATTTAAACCAGGATCAGGAACAGGAGAATTATACACTGATTCCAAGAATTTTAATAAAAGTCCAGACTATATTAAAATGAATTTAAATGTGAACATTTTAAACAAGAGATGAATATATCTATATAAGCAATAATTTTCTTAAAAATTACCTCTTTTTCATTAGTCAAATTTGATATTTGATTGAGAATTTTGTAAAATGTTTCATGCCAAGGTAAATAACTGCAATAAAAAACAAAATTTTTATTTTTAATATAAAATTTTACTGGAAAACACAGTTGACTAAGCAAAAATTCAATGCATAGTTTTTGTGCCCTATAAATTTTATTGTCATGTATAAGTAAATGGTGCTGTCAGGAAAAATCTTATGTAGTATAAAAATAATATGGACAATTAATAAGACATCCATTTAAATTTGTTCTTCCAATAATTAAAAAAAAACTATTATACATATCACTAACTATAACAAATACTATTTTTTATTACTTGCTGTTTCAATATCCTAACAGGTAATGAAAATTTTTCTAATAATTATATTATATATCATAAGATATATGTATGTTAACACTTCTTGTTCTTATTTTTTTTAACAGTAAAATAACTGCATATCAAATTCAAGTTAACAAGAAAAATCAAATATTTTCTAAACACATTTATAGCATTACTTACCTCAGCAACACAAAAAGTGTAGAAGCTTTGGGAACATGGCGACAATATCCAAATGACCACTTACTGTCAAGACTTGTTAAAACAAAAGAAAAATGCTGAATATTTTCACTACAAAAAAGAAAATATTTTTTAATAGATAGATGCCACTATATGTATACACATAAATATGCAAAAATATGATTTCATGTCAAATTTAATGAAACATCAAGGTATTTTAGAAACATTTTTTATTTGTTTCAGTTCATTTTAATAAATATTATAAACTTTTTAATAGATTTGTTATCAAAAATTATTACTTTAAACATAGAAAATATAATGAATATCTATCTTTCCTTAAACTTTATATTACTGAAATTCTGGAAACAAAAGAATTTTAACCATATTTAGTTTTGAAAGATTATATATAATTTTTTTATAAAAGATTAAAAGAATGCTTTCTAAGCATGTCATTTATTTTACCCAATTTAACTGTAGAATTTATGATTTTATAACAAATGTTCAAATTAAATAATTCCTGTGATTTGAATAATATAAAGCTATTAATTAGAATTGAAAGAATCAAACTCTTATATTCAATCAAAATCATTTGAAACAAATTTACTATTTTGTCATCAATATGTTTTTTGTTGATTTCTCTCTCAACTAAAACATTGAAGAACATTATAAGCATTATAGGAATGAATAAGATATAAAAAAAAATAATTTTCCCTTTTGAACTAAGTATATTGTCTAAACCATTAATCTAATGTATTCCGGATATTGTTAGAATTCCTGATGAATGAGAAAGCAGATGCACTTGTAATATTGGCCTTGTTTTTATCACATTTTCTCTTTTTTTCTAAGAAACTATAAATCATTGATCAAGACTAACAAAGGGGAAATTATTGTGGCGAAAAATTGGAGGTATCTTGTACATACAGAATTCTTCTCAATTTAACCTCAAAACAACTCCTTTCATATGTTAATAAAGAATGGTTAACTTTAACAGTATCTTAATAAAATTGGTATGGCAAATTTTGCCTCATGCTTTTATGTAAAGATGAATGAATGAATAGAATTACTTTTTTTGCTTTAAAATTAAAGGATGTTGACATTGGAGATACTTCTCTTTCTGGTTTTTCATATTTATATTGAACAGCAAAACAATATTTGACAAATTGCTTTAAGACAGGCATGAAATAGGATTTAAAAAAAAGTAAGTACATTTATTTTACTTTCACAGCAAATTAGAAGTTTAAATTTAAGTTAAGAAGGAAAGCAGAATATAGTTTTATTTAAATCATATTTAAAACAATTTATATTGTTCTAGCTTATATAAATCTATTTCTGTTTAAAAGAACACTTTTTATTAATCACAACTTATTATTGAATAATTTTTTACAATTTTACACAAATTTATTAGTAATGCTTATTTTGATTGAACTCCAATCTATGTAACTCGCTTGAAATCTAAAGATTATTTAAAAATACAAAACATTAAACTAAAAAAAGTAGTAATAAATAAATATAAAAAATAAATATAGTATAAAATATAAAATAAACATAAAATATATTCTATACTTTTTTAATCACTATACATAAAAATAATTAATTGATGAATTGTAAACACAAATAAATTAGATTCTAATTGAGTTAGTAAGAAATCGTAATTATAATATAAATTAAATTTCATTACTTTCTTTTCATATTATAGCAAATGACTAAATAATCTGTGAACATTACTAAAAATTTTAAATAATCATTTATTCAAGCTTATTATATATTATTAAGCAATTAGTAAAATATGACTAAAAACTTTAGTTAAATATGAAATTATATATATAAGTAGTCAATAGGAAAATTAGTACATAATTTCTATTTTTATTTGTAAGAACATTCTGTAAAGTTTAATAGAAAATTTGTACTGTACACAATCACTTTTAAATTTAATTTTTTTTAATATAGCAAATGTGGATCACGAATCAACCAAGTAACAGGCTTAAGACATTCAAAATGATTAAAGTTAAATTTTTAAATTATTTTAAACATTAAATAGAAACTTAATTTTCACTTAACTTTATTATCTAATTTGATCAACAAAAAAAATGTTTTTATTTTCCATTATTTCAAATGACTAGTATTTTCTAAAATTTTACTAAAATTACTCTTATATCAAGTCATAATGATTATAAATAAAATATAAAATTAATTATTTTAAATATAATAATGTAAAGTTCAGAGACAATAATTGATTGCACAAAAATATTATAAATTTGAAATTTCAAAATAAATTTCAGATTCAGATGAAAATACATAAAACTTAATTACTTTGTGAATTCACAGGGACATGCAAACTCAGGAACTGATTTTAATACTTCCTATAATGATGAAAATAAATTAATTAAGTATAAAATTTATACAACTAATAAGAGTACATGACATACAATTATTTTATTTACTCAATGAAATAGAAAAAATTGATAAAACTATGTAAATTCAACAAAAAATATGCAAAATACATAAATTTAGAATACATTTTAAAAAAACTTTAGGTAATAAATAATTAAATAAACAATTACATAAAATCTTTTAAAATTTTCCCAATATATAATACATTTATTTTCACCTTAAACTTTATTTCATTTATATTAAATTCCTAATGTTTATGTAGTACATATGAGGTAATTGCAAAATATTTATTAAATTATATGAAGATAAAAATTAACTATTCTATATTTCTTCCCACATCTAGAAAATTTTTTAAAATTTGGAATCTGCTGAACGAAATCCAAAGTTATATAATTCTAGCATAAAAAAAATCCTGCATAAATGATCATATGAGCCTTAACTAAAAATAATGTGATATAATATAAATAAATTTAATAGATGAATATCCATTTGAAACAGAATGACTTGAAGGAACCAAAATCACACTTGTGATTGTACTCAGATTCACTTACAATAGCCCATAGCATTAATTTCTGTTAAATGAGTAATGGAACAATTGAATTTGGTCAATAAAATAGCGATTGACAAGAACAGGTATATGAGAAAAGTTGGCACAAACAGTAAAGGTTTGTTTCTACAAATACATAAGAACTAGTAAAATAGTTCTCATATTTGAAAGTTTGTAAAATAAAAAAAATTATTACATCTTTTTTTTTTTTTTTTTTTTTTTCTTTTTTACTAGTACACTGTTCTCTTTTTATTATGTTAAGTATTACTAAAAAAAATATTTGATATGCATTATATAAAAAATATGTGCAAAATAAAAAATAATTTTTAATTTTATTGAGGAAAAATCAGTTAAAGTAATCACTTATTTTCTTTTATTTTAAAACTATTGTTTCTAAAAACACTTTTATTATGTAGAAAAGCACGTTTCACAATATTTTTTTCTCGAAAAGTACCTTAATTTTGTTAGCCATTCACCAGCTAGTTTAGCAAGTGGTTGCAGTACTAAGTTGTTCTTTTTTCTTGTTTTACATCTGAAAAATCTTTTCCATTTATATTTATTATGCTCTATATCATTGAATTATCTATAACAATTCTTACAGACTGAATCCAGATTTAAAATGTCTTGAAATTTTGAGGAGCAGAATATTTTTTTGTCAATGCTCTCATGGATAAATAACTTATCTTTACTCAAGCTGTCAAATAAATTTTTGTTTTTCTTCATTTAGAGATTTATTTAATAATGCAAGAAGAACAAAATGGGGTTTGCATATAATCTTTTCTGCAACATCATTCCCAGCAATCATTCATTGGATCATTATGACTAGAACATCAATTTCATAAGGCAATTTCAAGACATGATTACTCCTTCCAAAAATATCCTATGATACATTTGAAGCTATTGATTACATTCAAATGCGTGAAAAGTTGGAAGTCAGATTAGGTGAGATAAATTCCACATATATTGCTTCAAAATATCTGGTGTGATTTTAGGCTGGTCCTAACAAAATCAACTGATAAAAATCACATAAATATTTATAAAAAATAACTTTTAATTTAATTTTAATTTCAAAATTGAAACTATTTTTTATTCACTATACTGATTAATATGTTGCAATTATTTACAATTTAAAGATTCTCCAATAGTAATGTTAATTCAAAAAGGAATAAAACATCAAGTGATAAAAAATAAGCACAAATAAAAAATGCATGAAAATAAGCTTGTAAAAAAGACATTTTTTCAAAAATTTAGTTTGTATATGGAAATTGAAATCATCATTGAATCTATGGGACTAGGTAATAAGTTCATAAGATCGAGAGTGTTTGTAAATTAGAAGTTTGCAAAAACATATGTCTACTGTATAATCCTCTACGTAAAGGTTCAAGAAATCAATGGAGTTGGCAAAATTGTAGAAATAGACAAAAGGCTTTTTACAAGGTGCAGTAACCAAGAAAGAAAAATACTTTTATTGCAATGAATCTTTGATGGATTATGCAGGAGATCAATGAGTACATCATTGTAAGACTCCAGATAAAACAGAGACTACTTTTCTTGGATGAGAAAAAAAAATGAAATAAAAAAGATACTTTTACCACTTTCTTGGAAATTGACTGATAAAACTGATGAATCTAGAGCTTCAGGATTTTAATATTTCAAAGTTAATTAGCAATGACTTTTCTGATCCCAATACAAATGTTCATACATAAAACAATGAAAAATTGGTATCTGACCAAATGACAAAATGAAAATATCACAAATTTGTGACAATATTTAGATTTACATAGCCCAAATTTATGTGGAGTAAATTTCATAAAGATAATATTCATTTGTTGATATTTTTAATGTTATTAGGAATTTTTTTCCCACTGTAGTGATTGGTGCATTTTTACTTTATTTAACACTTCACCGAAACTTTATTTATAATTTATAATTATTCCAATTTTTGCATTGATATGCTTATAGAAAATATAATCATAAATTTAAAACATGCATTAGACAAAAATGGAAAACATACAACACGAGCTTATGTAATAGGCCAGATAGGAAATAGATCCTTTTTTATAAAACCAAGATACTTATTAATTGAGAACATAAGAGGTTTATATAATATTAATCAAGGTTACATAAAATAAGACTTTCAACATTAAATAACAACTAGGCATTTGTTTCAATCTTTTTTACAAAAGTGATTAATGGAATAGGGCATAAAAATATATAATAAAATGAAAAACATGAGGGAATAATTTAAATTTATATAATTATTCATACTTTTATTAATTTATATTAGAAAAATTTAATGAAGTCCCTAATTTGCCAGTATATTAACATTTAAATCATAAATTTAAATAGTAATTATCTTAAAAATACTCTTAAATATAAGTAATATTTAATGAAATTATAAATTTAAATAATTTTTTTAAAAAGTAAACATTAATCTTACCTGGTCATCAAAATCTTCTGGATACTTCTGAATAATCCATGCTTCTGAAATAAAAGCTTCAATATAGACAAAATTTAAAGACAGTAATTGGAAGAATAAAAATTTAGAATAAAAACAACTCACGTTTTTCACTTTCACTAGGTATTACTACTTCAAAAAAACATTCAAACACATGCTCTGGATTCTCCCTGCAATAAATTTTTCATTTAGACAAAACATTTTTACCACAGAAAATTAGGTTTTTACAAATAAACATTAACATTATATATGATGATTGAGTTTTCTGCTTGGTCTTTGTTTCCATATTATGAAGACTCTCATCAATCTGTTTCCACCTTACTGTTAGAACCCAGCTCTGGGGTAGCTACAAGGAAGTATACTGAAGCAACAAATGAAGTTACTTTTTAAGTGTAAATTATTTAATAGCATTTTAAAAAATATAATCATTTTTTTTTTAAAAATAATACATTATAGTTGAAATTACTTTTTCCAACTAAAATATTGCCTAACATATATTAATTTTAAAAAGCATTCAGACAAAAGCATGTTTCACTAAAGGTGTCACAAAAATACACATTTTTAAACACTTCTACATTATGCATTTTTAATTATTATTAATTATTGATCTATTAAATATCTCTTTTATATTATAACAAAATACATAATTTTTTTAAATAAAATACAAAGAAACCTTGAAGCTTAATATAAAATAACAATAGATAAAAATATCATTTTATCCTGAACATATAAGAATTTCCACATACAGATAATCACAAAAGCATGAATACTATTTAATAAAGAATACTTAAATATCTATTATAATTACTAATAAATATGTGAATTATCATGAATTATTTGCAAATTAAAATAAAATCTCAGTTTCTGTGTTAGTATTATATCACCATTAAAATTTGCTTTAGAGAAATAAAATTAGCAATGTTTACATGAATTTAAATATAATTTTAAACTACTTGATAAAAACAGAATGCAAAGTACAAAATAAGCAGAATTAAAAAAGATGCTTAGGAACAATTATTCTAGATTAGTTTTTATATCATTCATGAAAATCAATTCTAAACTTTAATTTTAAATTAAAAAATCTTATTTTAAACCTTAATTTCAACTTTTTAAAAATCAAAAAATCTATATATTAATACAGTATTTTTAACATCGTCAATTTATTAAATTGTGTTTTAATAACATAAATTTACAAAGATAAAAAAAAATGTTAACTTTTAAATAAAATATAAATATAACTATTGCTATGAAGCATTATTATAAAGGTTAAGTTGAGCAGTGTTTCATTTTTGAAATTCAGTTCAACAGATAATATATTCTTTAAAATTAAAATATTGTTATGTGCTTATTTTTAATTAGAATACCTACAATTTTTTTTT
>JAPDSC010129517.1:106720-124621 GCA_026290005.1 Latrodectus geometricus
TGCTTTTGCTTTTAAAGAAGTTTAGATAAGAAAATAAATCCAGAGAACAGTGAAAAAATTTTCTTATTCAGAGATAAATGTAATCACTATTTTATGCGAGTGAATAGTTTAAAATACTTGGCTTTCAAATTGTGTTTCGTAAATTCTTAAGTGCGGCAAATTCTTTTTGAATGCTTCAAGGTCGCAATGATTGAGTAGTGCCGAAGGATGTTTCAATGAAAAGCTACTCGGGAGCACATATTTTTAGTTTTAACTGTTCAAAAAGGAATCTATTAGTTTTGTGTTATGAATTATGTATCTGTATAGTGTGATATTAAAAGCATGATGGGCATCTAAAATATTATATCAATTTTTTTAAAAAAAAACTATTTTTCGGTTAATTTATTTCATGAATGTTGAAATATTTTTTAACTCACATCAACAAAATTTAATTTTTCTTAATCACACACACACACATGGATATACTACAAAATTGAAGTCACTTAATTGAAATTATCTCATATATTTACTTTTCTTTGCATATGAATATGAAATATTTTTAATCTTGAATGCTTGATTTTAATTATTCACTAAATACTTTATTTCTGTATAGTTTTTTTTCTATATTAAATCGAATGATTCAAAGAGCTAATGAATTACTTTAATTTTAATTTCTATAGTCATGATGAAAGGCTGATAAAATACTATTACTATTGGTTTAACATTTAAATGAAGATATCCTTTTAAAAAGAAGATTTTACTTGATATTCGACACATAAGAGTAAGAATTACTATTTTTATATCCAACAATCAGCATACAACATAGAAAAATAAATTACATCAATAAAATACTTACCTAGAAACATTGTCTTCTTAATATTGAATATATTGCAGCTTTAATAATAAATTGAATTTCCAATTTATGACAAATATCAAATAATTAAACCAATAATTTAAATGGAAATTTTCAATAGCTTTATTTAATAAATATTTTAAATTAAAAAAAATGTTTTCAATGACATTTAGAATGGTATATACAAAATTTTAATTTCAAATTTTCAAAACTTATTATATTAATTAATATATAAGAAGAGAAATGCAAAAATATGAAATCTTTCAATAGAAAGCCCTAAGATATGTGCAAAGGATTTTGGAATGTTCATCTATACAAATAAAAAGCAATAAAATATATATGAATAGAATAAATACTAAGATCTAGTTGCATTCATAAAGAGGTAATGAGTGCGATAACACATATGTATGACTTTTCTGCTATTGGCACATGGCAAACACTATTTCTTTGTATTTTGATAATAATAAATTTTTGTATTTTATGTATTGTTTAGATTTTTTTTAATTATATATATATATATATATATATATATATATATATATATATATATATATATATAAATATATACATGCAACTTATATACGACAATATCTTCTGATTGAACTTCTCAAATAACTGGTGTTTTAAATAAAATAAAAAATTAAATATAAAAAAATGACTAGGAAGAAAATTTATTTCACATTTTTCAATGTAAAAATTAATTTTATAATTTTACTTTAAGTTCTTTGTTTATTTTAAATAAATTGCAAATAAATTTCAGAAAATTTATTTTCAATGTAATTCACTTGAAATATTACAGACATACTTTTGAGAGAAATTATGAAAATGCTGAAACAGAATCTTAAATATTATTTAATCAACTCAAATTCCTCGAATTTTCAATGTTTTTATTACTTCGATTTATTATTTCGAAATTTGAAACAGGTGTTAAATCAAATGAAAAAGATAGTTAAAAATGCTACATAATAGTTTTCATAAAACATAAAGAAAAATGTATGATTACTACTCATAAATATGGTATTAAGAACGTTATATTATATTGATATAGTAAGTTTTGCATAGCTCGTGCAAAAAGTTACAATGTTATTTCTGCTTATTAATAAAAAAGAACAGATTCGGTCAAAAATAGCATTACAATGTAAATTTTTGTTATAAGGATTTTTATTGTTCTTATAATAATAACTTCATGCTTCAAGAATCAGTCTGATGAATTTTTAAATGTCTAGACCACGATTCCAAGGAATTTTATGCAACGCTATATGGAAACTTCACTGTTCATGAATCATTTATCCGAAATACTTGAAATTACAAATTAAATTCTGTGTTACTAGATATTATGAACTAAATTAATCATTTTTAAGGAAATTTTTTAATTATTAAGTTACTTTTCAAATATCAAAAATCATAGATTATAAGCATTTATTTAAAATTTTTGCTTGTAGATGTATGAATTTCGTTCATTCAAGTTTAAACAGTGTTAACTCTTTCGATTTTAAATTGTGTATTTCATCAATAGAATTTCGCGGGATTTGATGAGTCCTGGAGACGAGACTTTTGTACCTATTGCATATGTAATGAGGATGTAATTTAGATCATTTATACAGAGATAAAGAGTTTATTGAGTATCTAAAAATACATATGTTACGGTAAAAGGGATTAATCTGTGATTATGTATAATAAACGGCGAATACATATAATCCCCACTTTTACTGGAAATATGTATTTACTAGTAAAAGTGATAAATATTCAATAATTTATCATATTTACCGATTTGATTTTAGTGAAGATTTTTTAATTATCGGTTATTATGCATTATCATTGGAATAATCCCATTTATTGTAACATATATAGTTTAAGGTATCATTATACCATGACAGGAATAACTTAATAGTAAAAAATTACTGTAAGGCATTTTTGAATATCTTCTGCGTAATGTCTACTGGGATTTTTTTATAGATAGTATTCCCATTTCACAGGGTCCCGGGGCCTGGTTGGTTAGGCTGTTTGTTCTTGTTATCGTAAGATAGTGAGTTCGAATTCTGACCCCCCCCCCAAAAAAAAAAAAGATCCGTCGTGGGCATTAATGGTGGATGGGACACGTTAAATATGTCACTGTCACAATATCCTTCACTAGAAGTGATTCATGTGAAACCTCTCAGGGTTGCAGGCCAAGTATCAAGAAGTCTGCTTGGTCCTTGCTTTTAAATTACGAAACTCTAGCCTGGCTGCCTCTATCTAACTGGTAGAACTTAACTCAGGGATGGTAAAGGGATGCATGCCTTTGCAACAACAGCAATTCCCATTTCACAAAAAATTCTCAAATTTTTCCGAACCAATGTGCATGAAGAATGAAGAAATGTAATATTTATTTCTCGTAGTTCAAAAGAGACTGGAATTGAGCCTAAAAAGTTCCATTTCGAAGGTTTTCTGACTATTAAGCAGCAGCGACCTACGATAAGAAATTTATGAAATTTCTGCTTATATATAATTGTGTGAGTATGTATCCAATTCCAGTTCCAAAAATTCCTTTTGCACACAAAGAATATTGCGGGATATACAGTTAAACTTTGATTATAAGCAGCCACGGTTGAGGTTGGTAAACAAACCCAAAAACGGAAGGGATTTTTATGTAAGTAAAAAAGAAGTTAAACATAGTTGTATTAATTTTCTAGATTAAAAAACTTTAAACATTTTCATTATTTTTCAAAAATAAGTAAAAAGTTAACCATAAAAAATAACCTTATTTTGATGGAAAATAGAAATAAATATAATCAATTCATTTATTTTTTTAAATGCATCTCCTTTTAGTTTTTAACTAAAATTATTAATTAAAATAACTGCATAAATCTATTTCATATTTTATCCATCTACTTTACTGAATCAAAAAAAAAATCGATGTAAATAAAAAAAAAATAGTTGTTGAAAATTTTGCGGGAAATATAGAGACAGAATAATAGAAAGTTGTATTGAATTTTGGTAGATTTTCTTATAGAAAGTTGGACAGAATAGATCTAAGTCAGTTAATATTAAAAAGTTATTTTTTTTTAAAAGAAAGAAATTTATAGTATTAGGTTTTAAAATAAAGTTTTTTGTTAATATACATTTAAAGAGAAAGAGAGAGAGAGCACACAAACACATTCGATCTAAATCATTGAATTATATGGTGATCACCTTTACTATGCGAGAAAAGTTTTTAATATTTGAATTAATAGAATTAACAAATTTTTTAGGTTAAATTAAAAAAAAACAGTTTTTGTACAGACTTGAGATTTTTCAAATCGTTTCCAGTATATAAGAATTAAAAAAATTGTAGTTTTAATTATCTCACCTCTGAATAACAGAAATAAGGGAAAACATAACGAAAATTATATATTCTTTTAGAAACATTCTATTATTACCTTGTTTGAATTATTTATAGAAAACTGTTTCAGATATGTAGATTAAGAGTTTTCGTTATATTTCAATATAATAATGTAGCTTATTAATATATCTGTTTTCGTCTAGGTTTGTCTAGAAACTCTAACGGTCTAGGTATGTAATGATCGAAAAGCATGAATGATAAATCTAAAACAGATGCAGAACAGGAATTGTTTCACCGAAGTTTTAGAAATGATTGAAATCACGAATCCCACAATTTCCCTAATTTTGAACATGTGATTATATAAAAGGATTTTGTGATTGTCATTTTTACATTATAAATTATAAATTCAATAAAAAAATATTCGAATCTTAGTAGTAATAAGTAGTTTAAAAAAGGTTTGATTTTTTTTCTTTTTTTTTTTCCTGCTTTATGGGGTTTTTTTTTCTTTTTTTCTCTTACTTTTTGCACATGTAGGTTTGACCAGAACTTATAGTTTGAAACTAGCCTACAAACATATATACTCTATGAGCTTCATCATGGCCTAGTACAGAGGTGTCAAACCATATATTAAATTTAGAATATGTAGGCGGGACAGATTCAAATAAAAAAATGTACTGAATTATTATAATATTTTATTTATTTAGTTATACAGATGTTAAAAATCATCTAAAACTTATAAAAGAGGGTAATTATTTAGAGCTCGAGGATCCAGATACCTGTGTGACTTCTCTTGTTTTTGACAAGCTCATTGATGTCATTATCCTATTCGTTGTAGCTATTTTAGGAATTGATTGAAGATGTTCATTAGTAAGTGTTGTGCGATGTTTGTTCTTATTTATTTTCATGTCGGAAAACATCTGCTCACATAAATAGGTGCTACCAAACATGCACAGAATGCGTGCTGCATGCTTTTTTTAATTCCGGGTATTTATAAAAAAATTGTGTATAAGATGTAAGAACTTTTATCTCTTTAAATTTTTCTTTCAAAATACAGTCCGATTGAAGATCTATCAATTCCATTTGCAAATGAACTGGTGCCTGTGAAGCTTCAAAATTGAATGGACTGTTGAACATTGGGAATTCCATTTCATTCATTTTGTGGAAGTCTTCAAAACGATTTTTGAATTCAGTGATCAAATTCTGCAGAAATTGAGAATATTGATCCAATTTTTTTTTGGTTCGCTGTGTCAAATGATTTTAAATGAGGGAAATGATACAAAGTTTGATTTTTATCTGATTTTCCCACAGCCTCAACTTTGTTTCAAATACTTGAATACATGAATAAATTTGAGTGACATTCAGATTTTTACCCTGTAACTTTACATTCAGATCAGTCACGTGTTTATTTATATCTACCAAAAAGTCACAATCAACCCACCAGTCATTGTCATAATCAATTGGGTTGCTTTTTTCTAACACGAAAGCTTGAATAGAGTCACATAATGCAAAAAAAAACCCTTTTAAAACTACTCCTCGATTGAGCCAACAAATTTCGGTGAAATAAGGGATATCAGAAAACTTTTTGTCCTAATTTTGTGAAACCTGCCTGAACTGTTGGTGATTTAGTCCTTTGCTCTTTATAATATTTACTATTTTAATTATAGGTTGCATAACATGATTCATTTTTAAATGTTTTGATGCCAATGATTCCTGATGAATTATACAGTGAAATCTCACAAAATTCCCTGATGTTTTCTGTTTTAATTTAGTTAAAACGCCAGAATATTTGCCAGCCATGTGCAGGAACACCATCCGTAGTTGTGCTGCTAAATATTACTATAGTCGAGTTCATATTCTGTTCTCAAACGCTCAATTGAAGAATAAATATCATTTGCAGTTGTAGTACTTGTAAATGGAACGCACTTTACTAGTTCTTCAGTTATTTCAAAGTTACTGTTAATACCTCGAATAAAAACAGCAAACAGCAAAACAGCCAGTAAAAAAATTGTGAATTCCTTAATTTTCTACTTCAGTTGAAGAACCCTATTTTGAGATAAATCATTTATTCTTGAAGCAACAGTGTTTCTTGACAGCGAAATATTTTTAATTATTGACTTTTGAAATAGATTTGAAACATCGGCAACTTTCTACATACAGTCTTTAATAAAATCACCATCAGTGACAGGTTTTGATCTCTTCGTGATTTCTAATGCAGTGATAAAACTTGATTTCAGGGCATCTTCGCTCTCAGTATTAGCTTTAGCAAACATTGATTGTTGACTTTAAGGTTTAGATTTTTAAGAAGACAACGTGTCCATTCTTATTTTTTTCAGTGTAACAATCAAAATTTGATTTATGATTCGTATCATAGTGTCTTCAAGTTAAATTCCTTACAAACAGCAGCTTTTTGATTGCTAATCAAACGCATTGGTTTACTTTTAAATTCTATTAAAAAATATGCAATTTTCCATTTAGACTGAAAAACTCTGTACTCACTATCAACTTTACGTTTTTGTGATATTATGCCAAAATCGCAACAGTTATGGAACTCGACACAACAATTACAGACATCAAACGACACAAACAAATGCACAATACTTTCACAGTTACTAGATTTCACAATCATTACTTCGCAGTGCAACTGAAATCCTTCTCCGACCTTATCACTTTCATTACTCGACTCAACTGACTCACGTCTTGCCGACGCACTCCTTTTACATCGATAAGGAAGATTCTAATCTAGACTCGAAGCATGTGGAAGATTCTATTGTTATCAGACACAGACCAAGACAAAACGTTGTTCTGAACAAAAATAATAGGGCATTTCCCCTTGTTGCTAAGAGATGGCGTAACTGTCTATCCCTCTCGCTTGTCTAGGCACGCGCTGCCCTTGAAATTACTTACAAATGTAGTGTGCGCATTTTAAAACTTCGGTAGAGGAATCGAGTGAAGTCTAAATGCTCTAAAAAACACGAATCATCTTTCTTTGACACATTGTGATCGTGGGCCATATTTTTGACATGACTGGCCTAAGTAGAATTTGTGTTATTTGAAGTGGATTCCTGGGTTTGACTCCAGCTGATATTTAACCATCAAAACTTAGATTTGCATTTCTACTTCCTGCAAGTATTTTTGAAGAAGTGAGCGCCTAGGACTTTATTGCTTTCCCCCCTTGTCACTCGTAAATGAAGACTATCCGATGCTATCTATCAAAAATTTCTAGAAAGACAACAAGTTCAAATTCCAAATCCAAGAGTTACTGGCCAAATTGGATTTCCATTAGATACTTACTCAATGTCTTTTAATAGAATATCATTTTCCAAATATTTAATTTTAGTTACGTTGATTACTGTATGAATTGTTTTTATTCAATTGATCGATTTCATCACTAGACGTAACCTTTTAAATCTCGAATTCCTCTGCAATAAATCAATTTTCACGATCACAAAACTCATGCATTGAAGAAAAATGCTTTGATATGACATATGTACCTGAAGACAGAGGAGATTATTGGGATCAAAAAAATATTTTTTCAATTTTCTTTTCATGATAAAATTAAGTGATTCTTTTTGACTCTTCAGTTACTCTCTGACTAAAAAAAAGTTGAATTCCCTAACTTTAAGTTTTTAAGCTCTTTCCGATGTTGTTGTTGTTGTCGTATGCCAGCCAGGCTGGCAATATGGGGTGCGCTGCTCCACTTTTCCAACTGAACCATAGTTTGGTATGGAGTCCGACTTCCTCAGTACACGCATGCCATAGGTACCCGTTTATAGGCAACCATTCACACACAAAGAAAGGATAAAGACAAGAAAGAGAGAGATAGAAAGAAAGTACATCCATGCCCAAGCCAGGATTCGAACCCAGGTCCCACCCATCTGTAGTCAGGTACGCTAACCCCTAGACAGGTTGGGTGGCAGCTCTTTCGGATAATATCATTATATCAACATTAGAGCGGAAGCTATCAGAAGAAAAGTGGTGCTGAACGAGTTTGAAATATCAAAATAAAAATTTAACATCTTTTTTTAAGTGTTAGCTAATCTCAATCGTAAAAAAAGACTTGCAAATGAAAATTATAAAGGCTATTGATAACTTTCAAAATTTACTGTAAAACTACTCTTTTCTTCATTTTCAGTTGAAAATATAGGAATAAATAAACAAATTGTTTCTAGTTTGGAAAATCTATTAAAAGAAAAATAACATTTTTTTATTTCGAAAATTATAATTTACTACTTAACATTTTCTGAGAAAAAATTTAATTTTCCTTTTCTGTTAAAATTTTCTTCTGAAAATTTTTTGAAAATTAAACTTTTGGACATTAAAAAGCACCGCCTACCCTGTCTAGTGGTTAGCGTAACTGACTACAGATGGGGAGGACCTGGGCTCAAATCCCGGCTAGGGCATGGAAGTACTTTCTCTTTCTCTCTGTGTTTCTTGTCCTTTCCTCAGATGATGGATGAATGTGGCCCGCCCTATAAACGGGTTTGTGGTGGTGTGGCGTGGGCGATGCTACTCGTACCTCCGAGACTTGGTTCACAGGTGCCCACCGAGTAACGATAAAATGAGTAGCAGTTTCCGGCCTTGTTGCGGCAAATGGGCTAATGTACATTACTTGCTCAAGGGTGCCTGCCATTAGAAATAAAAAAAAAACATTAAAATAGCATTACCAGGAAGAAATGATCTTATGAAATCAAGATGGCATGAAAGAAAAAAAGAGGTTGGAACGTGCAAAAATGATTAGCATTTCAACGCTGTTGAACAAATGATATCTGCAGGAGTGCAAAAGATGATGTAAAAACATATGTCACGCTTAGTGTTCTGATTTCTTTTTTATATAGAAAGTATTCGATTGTTGTCCTGGTTTGAATAATTTCCAAGCCTCTCACTGATAGAAAACATGTAGTCACAAATTACTGACAGACTAGCCGACCACCTTTTTCTAGTTTGATGAACTAGGACATAGAATTGAAGCAGCCTAAACTGAATTGCTGAATTCAGTCATTTTTCTGTGGTTCACTCTCTCAACGCTCAGGTCTGAGGTTCTATCCTCGGCTTGCGTAAGGGCGACTCAAACTTTCATCCCTTTAATAAACCGATGAAACTGAGTACCAAGTAGGCTTAAGAATTAAACACTTACTAGAGGTTTAGGATTAGGCTGACCACTTATCCGGGACATATGTTTCGCACTCTCTCTCAAGAAAATAGATGTGGGCAATGTAAGATTTGGTCCCTCTATGGGCTGTCATGTCACTAAGTTTAGTTTAGATTGTCATTCAAGCCCATCTCAACACTATGCTTAATCAATTCAGGAACGCTTAAGTTGCCAAGGGCGGTAACCGTTTCTACTGATTTCGAACCTTTGTAAACCATCAGCTTGCAAATTTTATTATTTTGTCTTTATGCCATATTGCTTTCATACAATAAAATTTTTTTATTTGCTTTCCTGCTTTATGCTGCTATTTTAATGGTCAAAAGTGCATTAAATATTTGTTTTTTGCATTTTCATGATCCGACAAATAAAAATTTCAGTATTGACAGAAATTAAATCCAAAAAGCAAGAATGACTTCTATGTTTTACGAATTTGCTGATGACGAATATGACAAGCACTTTCACTGAATAATTTATAAATAAATATTTCTTTTTTTTTTAACTGTAAACATAAATTTACTTTTTTATTGTCAGGTGTGCTGCAAATAATTTTCCCCAAGTATATCTAATAGACCTTTTAATAAAAAAAGGTTGGTTGAGGATCAGGCCAAGTAAGTTTGTTACTGAAATGCAAGCTTTTGAACTGAAAATAGAAATTTTTTTAAAGATTAACAAGAATTCAAGGCAAATAAAATAATTTAGTCTACAGAATTTTTAACGTATTTTATCGAGATAAAAAATAATTACTCTGTTTCTCTATGATCCCATCTGTAATATTGTAATTCCTTATTTTTTATTGGTTTTATATTATTCTACCGTGGAATTTCTACAAATTGAAATACTTTGAATCAAGTTGGCATAAAACTAAATCACCGACATGTTAACAAGCGCTCTTGTGTGCTGCCATAATTTAAGAAAGCAAATCTTTAAAGCACACACTTCCTTCGGCTCCACTTTGATTTCGTTGACAGCAGGAAAGATAAATTATTTCTTCTTAATGAGTCGAATTAAAAATAATTAGTCGGAAACTATCCCCTTCCACAACACTCAACGAGCTCAGTTATTGAATTTCGAATCTTTTCTTTCGAGCTTCGTTAGATAACGAAACTCGGAAACAGCATGAGCGAGTGTGGAACCATCTTTTCATTTCCGATATTCACCGGAAAGAGGTCGGCATCTTCCTTTGATATCCTAAAGACTTTCCACCTCCACCATCCTCTGGAATAATAATGGGGAGGAAGCTGTGGGTCACGTGAGAAAACACAAGCCCCTGCTCGGAATTTAGATACTAGGCGTGCCTGCTGAGATTTATTCGAATTTTATTGCTTGTATCCATTGCAGGTGGGGTTAGAATTGTAAACTGAAAAGGTAAAGACTTAGTTCATCTCCAGACATAACCATGAGTTTAAACATTAAAAAGAACTGAAATTTTTTAAAATTTCAGTGGTAATGAGTAAGAATATAGTCATGAATATAACTCGAAATGATTCAGTCTTAAAACATGAGGATTATCGCTAAAGCTAATTGCTATTCGGGAAAAAATATGTAATTTATGCCATTAATATAAATCTTATTTAATTTTAATCAGTTTTATATTTAAAGTGGTATCAACATCTTTTAGAATTAAACTACAATTTATAATAATCTATTGTTAAAATTATATTATTTTCGTTTGACATTTTAACTATAAAATTCGACGGCATTAGGTATCATTATAAAGGGGAACAGTACTTATAATTTTTATGCGGTATTTTTTTTAGAGTCTAATATTCATTACGGTATGATTACAAACAATCCATACTACACCCCCACACAGTAACCTTTCAAATTTAATAATGTCACCAGAATGGAACGATACGTCTTCGGTTAATATTAAGCAACCACGGGTATCGTATTTCTATTGGCTGCATATACATCCATCAAGGTTGATGCTTGTGAATTTTCTGGGTTTTTTTTTCTCTATTAGGAAACATATTAAACTTTTTGGAAGACGATAATAATGTGTTGAAGATGAAAAAAGCCTTTAAGTTATTCATTAAATGTCAAAAGTAGACTATTTGAGCTATCAGAAAAATAGTGCTTTTTAAAGTGAAAAGTCAAGAAATTGATCCAAAATGTGTTGTTAAAAATCAGACTTTTGTTATTTTTAATCACTTTTCAACAACTTGAAATTAATATTACGTTATTTCTTTTCCTATGCACAAATATCAGGGTAACAGCTTAAGAGGTTTTTTGGTTTAGCAATATGGGAATACGACTTACGATCAGTTCAAAAATTCTTTCTCCGTTTTATATTTGTTTGATAAATTATTACAATCAAGAGCTTTTTGACTTAATTATTTTGATTCAAACTAACTTACGGTGATAATGAAGAAACGCAGGAATAGCTAAATGTCTCATCAAAATGGCCATGAATCCAGTAGCATAGAGATAATCATATTTTTAAATGGGCGTTACTTCTTAAAAACAAATCAAATAATAATTTTCTGTCTTAAAACTTATGAACAACTGAATGTAAAAGGAAGTTCATTAAATTAAAAAAAAAAAAAATCAAATAAAAATCACAAAGGATTTTCAGAAAATAATTTAACTTTTAGAAGTATAATAAAACTATCTGAAAGACAACTGTAATTGAATTTTCACTATCTTAAAACAAAGGGAATAATTCTTCAAATAAACCATGTTAAGATTTAGCATATATTATAAGAGCTCTTTTAATTTTATGGATCAAGCCACAATGCTGAGAAGTATGCCAAAATAAATAAAGCAGCACAATTGAAAAATTTGTACTCAAAAACCATAATTGACTCAGTTATTACATCCAAAGGTATATTTTAAAAAATATGTTCAAATCTACTGCATACCCAAAAACCATATTTAATCTACAGCAAATCAAGTGGAACTTTGTAGGGCAACAATGGAGTACTAGAGAAGGATTGTTTGCAAGTTTTGTTGAGGTACTGAAGTGGAGGAGCGTGTTGGAGAGAGTGTCCTCGAGTCACGTTCCTCTAGGACGTACTAGAGGGTGGCCCTTTCACCACTCGAATAGAAAGAGAAAGTCAAAAAAGGACCGGCAATTTCCGAAAGAGTCTCTAACACAGTAAGAGATACTCTATCTGAGAGAATAGAAGTCGGATGGTAAATGCAAGTTTTCATTTGACTGTTGCCATAGAATTAAGAGAAAAATCACGTCCCTATGTTCCTAAATAAATGTGCTTTAAAAAGCTCCAATTTTCGGTTGTACTGTAATTTTTGGTTTATTAAAAGTAATCTTTGTCATGAAAGATAATATGGAAAATTCTAGCATTGTTTTGTATAATTTATTTTATAATTTTCTTTTCTGCCTAAATAAAAAGACTTATTTGCCGCTTATTAATATAATTGCTCAATTATTTAATTTTTATCTTGTGATTATCTTGGCCTGTTCACATTTTTACATCCATTAAAGTAACATAAAACAAATTTCGGGAAAGGTAAATTATTTCATATATCTCATCCTCTTTAAAATATTAAAATTAAAATATTTATTGTCGTAGTAGTTGGTTTACTGTAAATTAACTACCATAAAATAAATAATAAAGTGTCTATTAATGTCTAACCATAAATATAATCAATTAATTATATACAATATTTGATCTAACGGTCTAAGTGTATTGTAAAATATATTAGTATTCGCTGCATAAATTGTCTTACGAAGAGGACTTTTCTTTGATAGTGGACCGTATTTATGCATCGTAAAGAACTCTTAAGACTTAACCCAGAAAACTACTAAGCATCCATCCCCATAGACGTACATCGAGAAAACAGAGTGAAACATCAATCTCCCGTAATTTATCAGCGATCGAGATCGAATCCAGGATCTTCGTTTTGCAGAAGGATGTCTTCTAATGCTATGATCTAATAAACTTTTTAGCTCATTACAATTTTTCATTTTGTTAATTTGTCACGCTGTGATCATTCTAGAGCACGAAGACAAATAAGACTAGGCTCTACAATTTAAATGGTATTTCAAATTATGATAAATAATCACGTCTGAACTAGATATCGAACCAATGAACTGTTGAAATGAAAACCAGAGAGCGAGCCATTCAGTAGGAAATCTAGTCAGAATTCTCTCGGTATTCTTTGACCTTTACAGTTATTTGATAGCTCATATAAATCACGTCCTGATTTCTAATGGAGAAAAAGAAACCTCGAAATCCAGAAATACTAATAAACTTAAGGATACATAATAAACGCTCAATTCTCTTGTTGTTATGGAGTTGATTTTTCTTGTACTTTTTCTTAATATATGTGCATATTTTACATAAATATAATATGCATATTTTACATAAAAATCTCATAATGTGCATATTTTTCATAAATATTCTAAATAATATATCTACATAAAATATACATTGATCCGAAATTACATTTTTTTTTTAGTTCGCTGCAGCACATCGATCATAATCTCTTGAAGTAAAAAAAAACATAAATATATTTTAAAAGTACAACTAAGAAAATATTTTAAAGAGATTTTTTAATACATCTTATAACAATTAAAGTATATAAAAAGTTATTGATAATGAAGCGAACACAAAAAATTTTATAAAATTATGAAAATAAAGAAAAGGGAAAGAAAAATTTGTATAAATTAAAATTTAACAAAAAGAAGATTAATAAAGATTCTTACGAACATTTATATTTTCTGATTTATAGTAGATTCTCCGATTTTCTGAGTGAAAATTTTATGTTAGTATTTTGTAATTACTTTCTTCGTGTTGTAGAAATTTGGAAACCAAATTAATGTCGCTTTCATTTAGTTGTTTTCCAAGAAAAACCGCATTGCATGGAAACAAATGTCTGTAACCAAATATCTGTGGTTTTAACTCAAAATACTTTTTTTTTTTATCATTTTGGTAGCTCTTTATATTTTCTAATTATCAAAAGTATTTTATACACACTCAAATTATTTAATTGTATTAATTCATGAATGCTGTCGTATATATAACCTATAATATTAAAATATTGAATCCCAAAGAGATTGGTACATAAAAATGTATAGAAATAGTGTATAGCATATTAAATAATTTCAGTAAACAAAGCATGCACATATTTGATTTTTTTCTTGGAGTGTAAATGATTATACAAAAATGTGTTGTTAATTTAAAATTGCTTTATAAATAAAAAATACAGAAACTAGAATCTATTTTTCGAAATGCTTTCCGGTATTTTATGAACATGATTCAGAATACTACAATTTTAGAACGTTAACCGCCATTGCCACTCATTCCTATCAAATACGCAGAACGAATTCCTTGGTGTGGGAATTATTTATATTTCTCACTGCCTTTGTAGTAAAGAAGTTTGCCGAAACAGTTTTCTTCATTTAGTAACTCTTTTTTTTTTTCTTTCATTCCTCTTGCTTTTCGAACATCCAACCTTCAACCACTGACAACCGACGCGTAAAGTTTAGTGGCAGCTGAAAACCATGTTGTATGTAACACGATCTATGGTGCAATGAAGTTTAAAAAAACGTTCGCTAAAATGTCATCCGCCGTTTAACTTTTCTTTCTTCGAAAGACGATTCTTTGGCGACGGAACAAGGATTGCTTTGTCTCTGGAAAACCGAAATCAAACAAGCGATTTTATGATGAATAAGACGTTCCTCAGTTATGTGATAGATATATGACGTTATAAACTTATGTGAATAGAAGAAAAAACGGAATTGAAACCCATATATGCCGTGCAATAACACCCATAAATAGCAAAGAATTTCTATATTTCTTACAGCAAATTTATGGCACCAGCAAAAACACTTTGAAAATCTGTGAATGTACAGATTATGAATTCCAGTTGAATTGAAAATAAAAAATTTAATTTAATCACTGGTGGAGTGTTCCGAGTTTAAATACATATTTTTAAAATTTCATTTATCTAAAATATTATAAAGGATTATATATATATTAGAAATTATTGACACGCAATATTTTTATAACAATAGATTAAAGTTAAAACTTATTAACAGAACGAATTATAAGAATAATTTAAAAAAAAATTCTCAAAATATAGATGAGAATAATGTTGTAATTAATTCTAAATTCAAGTAAAAAATAAAGTAAATCAACTAGAATAAATAAAAATATTAAAAGTGAAAAGGTGTTCCCCTCTTCAGGTCAATAGTTAACAAAGTAAATGTGCTTCGAATATATTTGTGAGAGATTTTATCCTATAGGTAAAATCCTTATAAACTAATACTAGTCTTTTAGGCTAAAAAAATGAAAACAAATAGGTGTAGCAATAAGTAACAAAAATTTCCCACCTAAGAACCAACTAAAAATTGAAATATAAATCTACTATATATTGTTGTTGAAGGATAAATAATACAATATAATTTTCAAAACAAATAATAATAGAATTTGCGATGAACTTTTAAATTTCATGTTGGAACTTTTTTAAGTATCTTATATCTGAGAAATAAAAAAATATATTTAAGGTATTCTTGAAAAGCTCTTGATTCTGAAAATTTCATTTGTGAAATTATTTTCAGTAAATAGTTCGACAGCAACTGTAACGATTCAAACGATTCATTCGAAAATTTATGAAAAATTCAACAATGATTAAAATCATAAAGATTAATATTGGCCATTATTTAAGTTGAGAAACTCTTGACGTATGTAAGAAGTACAATAAAATTGTAATTGAAGTATAATTAACTGAATTAGATGTTAAAGTTATAGTTCTTCTTACAGCAATTATTTATTTAAATATATATATTATTTTTAAGTTGAAATATTTTCCTGAATGCTGCCAAACAAAACTGATTATTTTTTCTTTAACTTTATTTGTTAATTCTTTATGATTTTTAAAACTGGACAATTTGATTAAAAATGCAAGATCTATTAAAATTATAAATTTCAATAAAATAAATCATTCGAATAAAAATGCAGATTTTGATAAATAAAATAATTATTTGAATAAAAGTATGGAATTTAATAAATACAAGTGTTTGTAAATTCATAAAAATGTAAGCATCATTGAAAATAATCATTCCAATGAAAATTTAAGTTTGAAAAAAGTTGCATGTTCATATAAAAATGAAAATAAAAAATTGAATTTTTTTTCATGGTTCGAGGAACATAGATTCTAATATCGCATCTCTAGTTTATATTTTTCGTTGCACTGGTATAAATTTTATTCATATACACAAGTACAAAATGTCAGATTTATAAAATAAAATTTTTTATTGAAAATTTGATTTATTGCACAAATTATTATATATGTAATTTAGTAATAAAAATATAAAATTGCAGAAACTTTTGTGTGTGTGTGTATAGCTTGTATAATATTTTTTTTCATTCATGAATTAAGTTGCTTACCTCATAACCTGATTGGGTGTGTGATTCTAACCATAAGAATGAGGATTCTGTTTAATAAAAATTGATACTATTTATTTATTTTGTATTTTATACGTAATGCGTAAGCATTTACAGTTTTCACTAAATAAAGCAAACAGAGTTTATATCTTTCAATAAAGTATATTTTTCTAATATAAAATTTGTATCACGATTGTGACTGTATCTTATGTATCTTTTTCACTCTCAAAAATATGTGAGATTTACTAAAAAATGTTGAAGCTTTTATGCCCAGTAAAAGTAGTTATTTCAGAAAAAATGAGAAATTTTTTCTGAAAATTGTAATTTATTTTAATGATGGCAAAAACTTGAATTGATATTTAACTTTATTGACTTGATTTATTTAAGTTAAGTTCATATTAATATTCATGGCTATCCATAAGTTGCTTGCTAAATTTTATTGTATTTGGTTAAAAAAATACAATAAAATTTAGTTAAGTATCTTACATCACGTAACGTATAGACTTCCATAAAAAATAAGAAGATATATAGATAGCTAACTATATATATATTTCGCATTAGAGGAAACCGGGAACATTGCCAAGTCCACCCCATTTTAAATGAGAACAATATCAGAATTATCAAGCGGCTTCCAAGCAAATGATGAGTTTTACTAACAAACTGTCTTGGAAAAGGATTCAAATTATTATTTGTAAAAAATTAATAATTAAAGACTTTAAAACTTTAATGAATATGTAAATTATATATTTTTTGAATAAAACTATTGAGCATATAACAAAAATATAAATGTTAAAATATAGAGAATTAATAGAACATTAAAGTTTTTTTTTATATTACATTTTACAGATAATAAAAATGGATGGCTATATTTATTAATATTACAAAGTTTTAAGCTGGTTAGCATTAGAATACCGCTGATTACCAAAAAATAATGGGAATAAAGATTTGATATATGAATAAATATTCTTGAATATTTTTTAATGATTATTCTTAATTACTTCTCTGTATAACAAAATTTAATGTTTATTTCATTATATTAATTCTAAATTTGTTTCCGACAGATGGAAGCATTATGAGAAAAATAAAATAATTGATTTATGTGCACAATTATGTTAGTTAATTTATAAAATACCTAATATTTTTAATGCATGAGAATAATGCAAATAAGTTCTCGTATGCACATTTAAAAAAAATTGAAATAAATTATTGAATTTAATTAAGCTATATATATATATATATATATATATATATATATATATATATATAT
>JAPDSC010129518.1:0-34348 GCA_026290005.1 Latrodectus geometricus
AAAAAAAATTAATATACTACATTTTATGTTATAAAATGTCAGCAATACAGAGGGATAAACAGTTCATGATGAAATAAAATTGAAATAGAACCAATAAAAAAAACCACAAGTTTTTATAGCAATTTTATATTCTTGACAAGAATCAGGCTAAATAAAAGAATAAATAATAATGATTCAATTGGTATCAGGCAATGGTAATATAATCTTTAAGTTCATACAACATCCTTACCTGTTGAGATCCAGGTGTGGCTACATTTACAATTCCTGCAGCTTGCTTGCACTGAAGGTAGTGGATAAAACCAGAAGCTAAATTTTTGGACTGCTGTAAAACATCCAGTTGATCCTTTCCACAGGGTAATGCCATAAGCACACAATGTTCTTCTCCCAACTAAAAATGTAATATGTAAATTAAAAAAGGAAAACCCCTATCAATCATTAAAATTATCGCTTTTAGAAAAGTGTCATTTGTACGTAAACAAGATATACATTTAATTAATTTAAATGTCATTAAATGAAATTCTGATTTTTTACGTTCATATAAATTTCTTAATGTTTGCTAATTTATAGTTAATTTGTTTATTAAATGTTTGAATGAAATACAATTCAAATATTTTCAGAGCAGATTTATAAATTACATGAATATCATTTGAAAGACATTAAACATACGATTAATTTCTTTTGCACTCCATCAAGCTGTTGCTGGTCTAATCTCATTCTTTGAGCAACTCTTAAAGGAGCTGCTTCACCGTCAACTGTAGTAATCGGTGGTAAAGATGCTCTTGCTATATTTACATTTCCAGAAACAAAATGCATTTGTACAGCAGCCTGGTCATTCTTCAGAGCTAAAATGCCTTGCCACATAACTGGATAACGCTAAAATGGGAACAAAAAAAGTTAGTATGTTTTTCTGATGTGCCGAGTATCTAGAGACTTTTAATAGCATGCAAAGCTACTGAAACAAATTATCCATATCTTAAGATTTTAAATTTAGTTACAGTAAAAATTAGCACTTGAAATTATAATTAAAAAATACATGCTAACTTAACAAGAACAATATCTAATTGTTTTTAGAACAAAAAAATATAAGCTAAAAATTCCAAACAAATAGTTAATGGTGAATTTTAATTATCATCTACTTAATTTTTTAAGCATAAAAATTAACATGCGAAATGAAGCATGCTCTGTTTAAGAAAAAAGTAACAAAATAATCAATACTATATTAATAAAAGTGCTCACACATGTATCCAAGATAGCTAAATTTTATGTAAATGAAAAATTTGAAAAAAATAAACATTTAAAAATTTGAGACCCACAGGTAAATTTTAACTTTATGCTTAATGTATGTAATAAACTTTTAAATAAACATAATTAAAAGTTGCATTTTTCATAATATTTAGGTTTTTTTCCATAATTGGTACAATGGGAAATACTAAAAATTCTGTTGCCTTTAATAAGCAATAAGAAAAATAAAAATGGCATAAGAAAATTGTTATTAACTAGAATTATTGTAAGATACTTCAACTTTTAACAACAAGGCAATAGTTTTTATTTCAGTTCTTATTGATTTTTTTTTCAATTTATAATTATTTAATTTAAAATACACAGGCAAGAGGAGCAAAAGTTCCTTCAACAAAATGGCAAAACTAGCTCTAACAAACTAGTCATATCTACGATTCAAAATGAATTTTATTTACAACATTATCTTTATGGTTTTTATGTAGTTGTACATTAATTATTTACATTTAATACATAGTAACAGTTTTACTGATTGAAGAATGCTTTTTTTAAATGTTCACAAATGAGTTAACTGTTCCTTAATCAAATCTGCGAATTCACCAATCAAATCAATACAGTACATAGTCTAGCAATAAAATACTTCTTAATCAGAAATAAATAAAAAGTTTACAGTATGTTGAGCCTTTTTTTTGCATTAATGATAATAGAAATTGTAATCTCAATAACTTATCTGGGAAACAATTTTTCCCATTAACACAAAAAATATAATCCTTGTGAAAGAGGGAAGAATAATATTTCAACTAAGCACTTTAATGTAAAATAACTTAATATCAAATTTCTTAAAATATAAAAAATACATATTTACATATTACATAATTTTCTCAAAATCATAAACTTAAAACATTTTTACCTTGTCTTTAAAATTTACTATTTAGAAATTGTTACACATATTTTAAAATTATAAGCAGCGATTATTACATTTATGAATTTAAGCAATAAAAATTATATAATGGATATAACCTACGTTTAGTATTTGATCTAAAAGTGGCTGCTGTGGTGATGATGAGCGTGGTGTGGCTGGAGCACGATGAGCTGGCGGGGGCCCAATAGAAGGTGGGAGCACCACTGGATCTGAATGTGGTAAATGAGAACTGACTCGTCGAGATGGTTGATCACTGGATAGCATAGGATGAGGTGATTGCGCAAGGGAAGGGTGTGAATTATGGGTTTGAATTACTGCAGGCCAGGATACTGGAGATCGTGGAGGGCCAAGACCAGCAGGGCCTGGAGAAATGGAAGATCCTTGATGACTTCTAACATGAATAAATTTCTTTGAATGTTCAGAATTAATCCTTTTGTCATTGATGGAATTGTGCAGGGATGACAACTGAAGTGATTGACTTGAATCTTTTTTATACACAGTTGGAGAATGAGATGAATTAGAAGTTCTTTCAGTGTGACTTACTCCAGATGAACCAAGAACACCTAACATTTGCCTGGAATGTACTGCTTCTAATGCAAAAGGATTAGTTGATGGCTGTACCTGATGAGCAACTGGTGGTTGCTTAATAGTTTCAGGGTTTTCAGTTTTGTAATGATGAGATGATAATGATCCAACATCTGATTTGTGATCATCCACTTGACCAGCAAGTGCAATCGGTGGAACTCTGCCTTGACCAGTAGCATATAAATTAGCAATCCCAGGAGAATCACTTCTTCTGTCATGTGACGATACATTTAAATGTGGACTTAATTGATGAATTGCTGAATAATGAGTACTCTGTTGCCGTAAATTATGAGGAGCAATGGCAGAGGTAGACGGAATTTTCTGATCATGTGATGAAATATGGCGATTATTGTCATGATGGTCCCTATTATTTGAAGAAATGGTTTTTAGTTCCTTTTCTTTTTGAGCAGAATAATCTTTCTTATTACGAAGGGATTTTCCTGAGTGCTGAGATTTTTCTTCAGACCCCCTTTCATGCATGATTTTGGATAACTCATTAATCACTTTTTGTTCAGATTTTGCATCCATTGCTAATGGATGTCTAGGTTCTGATGGTTGTTTGAAATTATTTACAACAACAGCTGGAGACATAGGATAAGGAAAACGAGAATTCATGCTAATGGCAGCTCTTGCTTGTGCTTCTGCTCGGAGATCAGACATGGCAGCAGCAGCATAGGGATTATTGGCAGCATAAATCATTTGTTGATGAACATAATGGTTAAATTCAGACTGATGTAAAGCTAAACCAGGATGTTGAGAAGGAACAATGAGTGTAGACTGCGGCGTATGCCGAATGAGAAGTGAGGAATTAACATGAGGTGAATACATTTCAGATGGTTGTGAAACCGGTGGGGTAGGTGTATGTGGAGGAGTTGGAGCAAGACGAACTGCAATGTCTGGTGGAATACTTGATGCTACAGGTGTTGACGGGCGAACCATTGGAACTTGAATTCTATCTTGAAGCTGACCAGTAGCAGAAAAGTAATCTTTATGTTGAAGATATTGGGGATTTTGTAATATTTCAGCAATGACACCTCCTGTATTACCAGGTGCAGCAACAAGTGGATGGGTATTTGGAAGCTAACAAGGAAAAGTATTTTAGTGCTATACAAGACAATATTTATATTAAGCTGATTAAATACTTTTTAAAAATTGTTTAAACAATATCATGGAAAATTTTTAAGTATTAGGTTAACAGATTACCATTTTATATAAGTTAATTTTAATATATTCTTTAGTTTCATTGCGAAAAATGCAAAAATAATAATAATTATAATAATAATAATAATAAAAAATACTAAAACTGTCAATAACAAACAAAATATAGTATCAAGAAGCATTTAGTAAAACAAGTTGCCATCATTCACATATTTATTATTTTAATATTTGATTAAGATCAATTGTTATCTAAATGTGGTTTCACTGCAAATAAGCAAGAATGAGAAAAATTAAGCACAAGTCAAAATTATGAGACAAAGTCAAGATTTTATCAATATTCATAACTGATGACAATTTTTTTTCCTTCCTTCTTTTTTTTTCTTTCTTTCTTTCTTATTTTTATAATTTAAAAAAAAAAAAAAAATCTCATGTTCATAAAAATTATACTCAACTGAAATTTAAATAAGCTTGTTTTAACTAGTGAATAAAGTGTTCTAGCATCTATAAGTGATAACAAATAACATGTTATAAAAAAGTTTTCTAGTAAAAAGAAAATGTTAATAGTATATTAAATGCATAAAACATCCAACAATGATTAGCTTAGAAAGATACCATATATTGTAACAAATCTATAAACTTCATAATATCATAAGTAATATTTTGAAACCTATAAGGATCATTCAAAGTTAAGTTTAGTTTTTTAAACAATTGCCTAACATGATATTATAAAAAAAAAAAATTTGGAAGATAGGGGGAAACCAATTAATGTGAACACATTAGATGATCATCTATATAAATTTTAAATTAGTATAAAAAATATATACAATTGATAATGGGTATATATATATAACTAGAAACAACTTAAAAAATTATAGATTAAATCCTTGTCTATAAAAAGAAAATAATTTTAAACATTATGTTATTATATATTTTGTAAAAATTTAATAACGATAATCAAAAATATTTTTAGAAAATATTGCTACAATTAAGAATAATCCCACTGGAAACTCAGTGTTTACGAATCAAACTGATTTTTAACAAAATTCAGAGGTAAAACATAAATTACTGTTTTCTAAGAAAAATCAATAAAATTTTCCTGCACTAAGCATATGGAAAACCTAGAACTTAAATAAATTTATTCATTTTTCTTCATAAACATCAAAGTTATTAAAAATAATAAAAGCAAAGCATTTTCTTAGAAGATTATAGTCTTACTTTCTGAAAGAGAGACATTTTTATTTTTACATTTGTAAAATTTAACTTTTCCATTTAAAGTAAGAGAGTGGGAAAGAGAAAAATTATCTTTAATGTAAGTGCATTTTGAGTTTAAATGGTAGTAGATTTTCACAATATACAATTTATATATACATAAAAAAAGCTTACCATATTTTCATAAGCAGATAAAGGATAAGCTGTCTGTTCTGAAAAAGCTGAATTATTTTTGCTATGAGAAGCTTTCGAAGATCTTTCATGCTTAGAATATACAGGATTTTTGTTGTTACTACTCGATTGTATTGTGCTGACATGTGCATGGGTATCAGTAATTCTACTTGGTGTTTTTGAGCTTGACCATGTTACAGGTACATTGTGCGATGAAGCTGAAGTTGAGGCAGGAGGATTTGGAGGAGCTGTCTCGTTAACTAATTCTGATTTTATGATAGTGGAATGTTCTGTAGGAATAGAGGAAGCAGGCTTGCAACTTATATTCAGATTGAGCTCACTAGCTGGTGGATTTTTGATAGAACTGTATGGAACCGGGAGCTAGAACAATACACAGGTTCTTAGAAAGGAGTGATTTAATGTATATACTGATATTTAACACTTTATTCCAGTTTAAAACAAAATTTAACACTTTATTCCAGTTCTAAAAACTTTCAAGAATTTTGATCTGATTCTAATCAACTTTTAAGTTATACATTTAAATGTATGAGTAGTCATCATACACAATTTGAACAAAGTAAACTTTCATAAAAAAAATAAATTCACATATATTTTTAAAAATTAATTAAATTGAATTATTGTCTTATGTTTATGATTGTAAGACCAAAATAAAATTTCTTTACACAGTCAATTAATATATTTCTTGAGAAAAAATAATAATAAATAAATAAATCCAAAACTTGTTTTATTTCTTAAATTGCAAATTTATAAGTGAAATTTTGGAAATTGGGTAAAAATTTAAAAAAAAATGATACAGTCCACTCTAGCCACAATAAAGTTGGATTTTCCTAATTTTTTTTAATGGGTAACTTGACTTGATTACAATTCATAACAAATTTTGTTAGGATTGATTTCAATTGGTCTATAACTACTATTTCTGCTCAACTACTTTTCACACAAGGTTTAATTCAATCTAGATTTATATGTAAAAAATTACAGATTATTGCAGATATTCATCCAAAAGGTTAAATGCATGAGCTGCTATCAACCAGGTTGGCTACATAAATCTAAATGACCAAGCTATTTCATAAGAGTAAATATATCTTTTAATTTGATGAACATGATTGCCAACATGGTGGTTAAATTGCCATGTGGGAATCATGTTCATATTTAAAACTTGTATAAAAATGGTATCACAACTTTCTTAAAAAAATGCATTTTATAAAATTAAAATTTAAAATGATGAATACTAATAGAATAATATGGTACTTACTATTATCATCAGCACACACTAACTTTACTACAAATCATGGTGCTATTATTTTTCAAAAAAATTATTAACCTTTTCACGACGGGGTGCCTTTGTTTAAAACCCGTGCTCAGGATGAAGCGGAAGTGAAAGGAATTATGCTACGGGACGGGGGTTTTGCTCAACTAGGGTTAATGTTAGAAAAAAAAAATCGCAAATAATTAAGTTTAAGTCCTACCAAGGTAATTTTTGGTAGTATTTTAGATTAATACGTAATCTGTCTTATAGCATTAAAACTAGACTTTAATAATTTTTCTTCAATTTTTAAGAAAATACATAAAAAAAAGTTTGTTTACCTTGAGAAATAATTTTTGAAATTGCTATTCCAATTATTCTAAAATTTTAATTGACAAAACACATTAATAAAAAATATACGACAAGGGCTATTTACAAAAAGAAATAATAAAATTTAAAATGAAGACTGAGTGTGGAAAATCTCGAAGCAGGGAGAAATGCAAAGTCCTACGTTGCAAATATCCGTGTTGGAATCGTTAGAAATATCACTTTCTAACTCTTTAGCAAATGAATTATCACTTTCATCTATATCGCTAGTTGATTCATTTACCATACGAGTATATTCATCCTCTGATAAATATTGCTTCCATGCCATAATAATCTAGAGTCAAGGCTTTCCGAAGTAACAAGAGAAGTGCGCAAAATATATCCGAAAGCAATACAAACTGAAACAAAACTGAAGCTAAAACCCTAAAAGACCCCACATAGTAGCGAAAACAAACAAAAAAGTGTTCAGAGAGCTATCAGAAGCGAGAATGCTTATATTACGTGGAAAGTTAAAGAGCCGAGCTGCGTTTACATTAGGATTTCCTCCCTTCCCAGCCACAGCCGACAAGCAAAATACAAAAAACAGCCAGAATATAAGCAATCTGAAGGTCAGAATACTAAAACTATGTTCAGTTTAAATGTAATGGACACAAAGTGCCATCTAGCGCCTATTAAAAATTGTTTCAGCTTAAAATGCATATCTGCACTGCCTGTCCCTCACATGCGTTGGTACGAAATGCATATATGATTTGCCCATCGCAAAAAGGTTAAAAGCACCATGATTCCATGAAAACACATTAGTAAGAATCATTTCTTGAAAGTACTCTAATAAGAAGAAACCATTATAAATCTATATATATATATATATATTATCTTACAAGTATCTTTTTTTTGAAAATTTCATTACAAAATATGTCAAATCATTAACAGCAGAAAATTTATATATATTTTAAAGGAGATTATTTCATTATAACATTAATTCTGGACAACGTGAGATATTAAAATGCAATAAATTAATTTAATTTACATTTATTTGAATATCAAAACTCATGTCTAATCATAAAATATTAATTATACATTATAATAGCAGTTTACAAATATTTATTTAAACTCATAAAAATAAAAAATAAATTAAATCTACCTGATAACCAGTTTTTTTTTTTTTTTTTTTTTTTTGGATAATTTAGTGGTTTTGATGTTTTTTGATTAGAATTTCAACTGTATTTAAATTTAATAATCAATAATCTTTTCTACTTTTTTCTCAGTGAAATCTACGGATTCAGTCATTTCCAATACAGCTTTAACTTGAAATTTTTTTGTATTTTAGGAACTTGTGGTTTCAGAAGATCACGTAAAAATAAAATTGAGTAATTGTTTAAAATAATAGTATTTTTAAAACTATCATTAACTACTTAGTTAAATATTTTTTGAGTTTTCGATTTTATATTATTTTAAATAATCTGCAGTACAAATCCTCAACAAATCCCTTTATATTTATTAAATAGGTACAAACAATTACTTTTTTTAATACCAAGAAATTTTCAATGTTATCATTCCAATCAATCTTAGCCCTACAATTTCAATTATATGCATTTTAGGAACCCAAAGTAATTTTTAAGAAAATATTTCATTCTAACAATTTAAGAATGTGCAATAAAAATATTTTTATGGAACTTTAGAAAGGCAAATAACTGCTTCCAAAATTTAGTGTTCTAATTGGGTGAAACTCATGAGAAATTCTGGAACCCTTTGTTATTCAACCAAATTTCATAAAAGCTATTACCGTATTTTCCTGTATATAATCCGCAGCAGCCTATTACCCACACAACCTTATTTTCGAGTAAAAGGATAAAAAAGTTGCATAATCCAAAGTGACGTATAATCCTCGGCAATTTTTTCCGGCGAATAGTCTAAAATATGTACTGCTGAAAATGTTTATCATATAAAATAAAAATAAAATGCACAATATGATTAAAAATATAATAAATTGTATAGAAGAAAGCATTTTTTATGAAAAACATCTGTCTGGACCCACCACATTGTAAAGTGCGATAAACTTGAAATGAAAGCACGAGATGGCTTGAGGACGATAATTTCGAGAAGATTCTTGTAAAACTTACCAATATTTAGATTCTAATCACTTTTAAAACAGTGTTAGATATATTTAAAAAATATATATTTACTTTGTTAATATTTAAATGAAAGAAATGGATTATTTACAAACTGCATATTTTATACATTTTTCTTTTATACCCTGCGTTCTTGGTTTTTCACTTCACATTAACAGGTTTGTCGTTCTTTTTTCTTATTTGTTTTCGATATAACTTTTAATTTAAATCTGCTATGTTACTTAAAAGTTTTCCCTTACATATGACGATATATGAATTTGAATATTTTCAAAACGAAACAGCTCACGTCAAGACAAATTGCGAAATGACGTTAGCGACATGAAATTGTAATATCTTTACGAGTAACCGAATTCGTTTTTGAATATGATTGGACAAATCTTATTATAGCTTAAATAACTCAGGTGTGCCTTGGTACCACCTGTTATTTATTTTATGAAACATAAACAGTATTTTTTCAAAACTTTCTTGTAAGCTTTTCTGATGAAGAATGTTTTTTATTAGATTATCTGCGGCAGCCTAAAATACGCTCAAAACTCGGAACTTTTTTAATACACAATCCAAGGATTATAAACAGGAAAATACGGTATTTAGATAAGATTGCCCATTATTACACAAAATTGATTTTAAAATGTGTCCTAGTTAAATTTTTAAATTCATCAAAATAAAAAATTTTCTTTAAAATGTGGACCTATTATTCAAAATACAATCATAATTGGAAATATTAATGACCACTGTAGTTTGTATTTGCAAATTCCAAAACTGGCTTATGACCTTAAAATCAAAATTGGTTTTATGCAAGTCTCATTAAAATTTTTATTCTTTAAATATTTGATACAAATGATGATAGTGAGAGTTTTAATATGAATTTATTCATAGCTTAAATTATCTTTTGAAAGTGTTCTGAATGCAAAAATTATTGGTCTAAATAAATCAGAAATAAATGTCATGCCACAAAACAGTGCATTACACTATAAAACAATAATTTTATCTCATCATAATTATTATATTTTATTGATTTAAAAGTTTTTTTTTAAATATTTTTCAATGCTTTTTATTCATATTACATTTTTCTCGGCTTTTAAAGTGGCTTCAGAGTTTTCATTAAAATTTTAAAATAATTTTACAATTGAGTTACATATGTTGATTTTTGACTTTAAAAACATATCAGAATTATGTAAGTAGTATAATTGTCAGAATCAGAATATAATTGTACTAAAACTTTCAACAATTCAGTATTTTTTAACAAAACTTAACATTTCAATAAGTTCTTTGAAAATTAATTTAGTAAAAAATCAACTGAAATTTCTGGTCTTATTACCAATGAAATTTATTTAGGAATTATTTCTTTATTATATTGGCACACCTATTAGATATCACCCTTTATAAGATGCCATCATTTCAACCCCATGTGCTAAAGGGTATATCTTAATAGTTTTTGAAATAAATCAATTGTATTATATTAATTTTGAATATTATAATTCACTGCCAACTAAATATCTATTATAATTTACAATTTATAAATATATGACACAAAAACGTTATTAAAATTGGATTATATAACATATTTAACAAAATAATACATAAGAAATAGGAAAGAATATAATACATATAGTTAAATAAAACAATATCAATTTAAAAGAGCAAAATATTAAAAATATATTTAACAAGAAAAAAAGGTAAATAAAACAGAATTAAAACAACTTATGAACAGTGAAAAATAAAAAATATTAAAATAATGATGTAATACATTCATAATTGATTACATGTTAAATATTAAAATAACTTATGAACAGTGAGAAAAAGATTTATATTATCTTATTTACTTGCAGTGCAACAAAAATATTAAAACAAAGTATTCATTATTTTTTAAATCATAGAAATTATTTTCAAAATAATAGGTAACTATATTATATACCTCAGACTTAATGGAAACAATTGATTCTATTGGTGCATTTACAGAAGATTTATTTTGTACAGTTGAAGGAACAGAAGAAAGATGTCCCACATTAGTTGGAGTAGCAGCAGCAGTTACTCTGCAGGAAGGTTGATAGCCATGAGCAAGTTGTGTAGATATTTTAGATTGCACATTTTCTGCACTTTCTTGGGATGATGTAGATGTTTCACTTGTAGTAATTGCTTGCACATTATGTGTTGTTATTACAGCTGTTTTACCTTCTGAAACAGATGGTGTTGTTGCAGTGACTGTATTATTAGCTTCGGATATAGCAATAGTGTGTACAGGAGGAGTACTAGTAACTACAGAACTTGTCACACTTAAAACTCCAGTAGTATTTGCATTTGATCTTTTGTCTTTTCTGGTTTCAACTGTCTTTCCACTGGTAATTTTAGAAGGGGCTTCTGTAACACTGGATGTAAGATTAGAAACATTAATTGTAGTTGTTTGATTAGAAGAGGGAGGTTGTCTGGAACGTAAACTATGGACTAAAGACGATCTTCCAGATTGTGAATTGTCAGATGCAGTAGTCAAAACAGATTTTGAGCTTTCTTGAATTACAGAAGGATTAGTATGAACTTCACCAACAGAAGTATGTTTAGACTGGCAGACACTAGACATATCAGATACTAATACATTATTGGAATTCTTAGTTTCAGTATTAAGTGTTTCAGGAAAAGATTCATTTGTACTGGCAGTCATTAAAAATCCAGTTTCAGCATCAAGGAAAACAGTATGATTTGAGCTAGAATTACTTTCTTCTTTATTTTCAGAAAGTTTTTCTGGCAATGCTTTTATGGTCTTTTCTTTAGTTATATCTAAATTAATTCGATTTATTTCTACTTTAAGTTCTGGCTGACAAATGATGGCTTGCGGCTTTGTTTCTTTTATTATTTCTAACGATTCCTTCAATTCTTTGCGAGGTAAATCTTCATTTTTCTCTTCCAATGAACTTCTTCTAATCTTATCTCTTTTCTGTAAATCTTGTTCATTAGCATTTACATTAGAAATAACTGAAATTTCTTTGTTAGCTTCAGATTTTCCACTAGTAAAGCGAGGATGGCGAAAAGATCTTAAATTTGATATACGATTAGGAATCTTATCTGACACAGATGTTGTTGCATCAGAAACAACTGAAGTTTCTACAGAATGACTTGAAGTGGTTTTCTTTTCCTCTGGTATATCTTTTACTGCATTATCATGAATGAAAAAGACAGGTTCATTTTTATTTTTATCATCTGTAGTGTCTTCAGAATTTTCAGAAGATATTGTAAGTAAGGTTTCTTCATTTCTTCTATTTGCTTTAGACCTTCTAGATCTTGTTTGAATAGGCTCAGAATGACCTTTAACAACTTCTTCAATAGTTTCATCGTAAGTACATCTTACATCGACATTTGAACGTCCTTGATTCATCAATCTTGTAGATTTTCTTGTTGATTTACAAGGACCATGATACTGTTCAATTGGATTTGATTCTTGCTTGGATGATGTTTGTTTTTCTACTTTTGATTGCTCAGGTTTAACTTCTTCTATAATTAAAGCTTCAGACGTTTTTACCACTTCAGCAATACAAGGAGATGTACAGTCATTTCCATCTTTTTTGTTCAACCTTATAGTCATAGAAAGTTTTGGATGATCAGTGGAATGATCTTTAGTAGTTGTTTCTCTCTCTTCATTTACTGCAGATTTCTTAGATTCTTCTCCTTTTTTATCTTTATCTAATGTAATCTCGAAAAATTTGTCATGTTTCTGATCCTTAGTTTTCTTATCCTTTTCAGGCATATTATCAAATAACTTTTCATGTTTAGATTCTTTTACTCTTTTATCCTTTTCAGTAGTACTTTCAAATATTTTTTCATGTTTTAGGTCTTTAGATTTTTTATCTTTTTCTAATACATTTTCTAATAATTTTTCATGTTTTTGATCTCTTGTTTTTCTTTCTTTTTCTGAGGAGTTTTCAGATAGTTTTTCATGCTTTAATTCTATTGAAGTATTTCTTGTTGTCTCATGAAGCCTATCTTTTATGTCTTTAAATGAATTGATTTCCCCTTCATCCTCATCATCACAGAAGTCATATATATCTAATGCATTAGAACTATCTTTAGATGCTTTTTGTTCTTTCTCAGATGATAAAGACAATCGGAAACGGGATTCTTTGGATTTGTTAAAATCCTTAGATGGTTCCTCTTCTAATTTAGTTTCAAGTTTATTAACAATTGGTATAACATGAATATCTCCTGAATTCTTTTTACGCCTTCCTCTTCTTCTTTTTGGTTCTTCATTCTTCACCTGTGACTTTTCTCCAGATTTATGATCAACCTCTTCATGAATGATGACACCTGTAGCTGTAGTCTCACATATTTCTTCAAAATCTTTTTTAGTATCTTCTCTATCCAAGGGTATAACCTCTTCGATAGAACTATGCCTTCTTGTTTCTCGTATGGCAGTAACTTCTGAAGTATCACTTCTCAATGACCGTCTCACTCTTTCTGATGAAGTAGGACGAACACGGCGACTTGAACTACGACCTTGGGGTGCAGTTACAAGAACTTCAGGAATAGTTTCCTGTTTTTGGGCCATTGCTTCAACATATTTTCTTGTCTTAGGTCTTCGACCTCTTCTAGGTCGTTCTAGCTTACATTTTGCTGCCACGGATGTTTCTTCTACAATTTGAGGCTCCTCAGGCACTTCTTGGACAGAAGTATCTTCTTGAATGGGTTCTTCTGCAGGTGTTTCATCAATTGTTGTTTGATTTCCTTCAGTATCCATTTTCATTTCAGGAATGGTAATATCAGTTGTATCACTGCATACAGATTCTGCATCTACAGGTCTTGCTGAAAACACATCATCAATACTTAGACTTATATTTTCTAAATCTTTATTTGTTGTACTAGTTTCTTGAGTCTTAAAAGAATCATTCTTATTTGTGTTATGTTCTAAACCTAATTCTATAGTTGTCGACTCTTCGCTAATATCAGTCTTTAGAACAGTTTGTGATTCATAAGAAGTATCCTCTGTTTCTGAAGTAGTTTTAGCAGCTTCCTCAGACAAATTTGCAGCATTTTCAGGTGGTTTTTCTTCAAAATTATCAGGAAATAGTTGCTCTGAACTGAAATTTAACAACTGTGGCAATTTTGAATCTTTATTCACATCAGAACGCTCAAAAATATCTTGATTAAATTCTGTAGCTTCATTTTGTTCATTTACTTCTGGAATTTCAAAAGAAGGAACAAGATTATCTGATTGATTGAGATCTACTGGTGATTTACCCTTTTCTTCTTGGATGAGATTTTTTGAGTCAGAATCAAAGTAAAATTCCTCATCAGTTTTTAATTTTTCAGAAGTATTGTTTTTAAGATTTTCAACACATTTTGGAGGAAATAATTCAAGAAGAAAATTTTCTGTAGAATTTGGATTTGTTTCAGCAGTGCCACTGATTTCTTGATTAGGCAAAAATAATTCATTATCTGGCAAATCATTTTTATCAGGCAATGATATTGATTCCTTGTTTTCAATTTTTGGAGTAGTCTGAATAACACTTTCACACCTTGATTCCAATATTTCTGCATAATTCAATACAGGAGGCTCATGAGTGATATGAGATGATTCAGGAAAGGAATATTTATTAAGTGTAATTTGTTCATTAAAATCATTAGATATTGTAGTACTATTATTATTAGAGTAGCTTTTATTGGAAGATTTTAAAATAGGTGATGAATTAAAATTAGGAGATGATGTTAGTTGACAAGATTTAAAGCTCTCAAAAATATCAGCTGTATTAAGTCTTAAGGGATCGTTATTTGACTGGTCAGCAATTAAAGATATACTATGAGACATGAATGATTTTTCTCTGCAATCTGAAAACCTTGAAGTACTACTGGAATCAACTTTAGAATCAAACATATCATCAAGATCTTTAACAAGATCCAATACAACAGCTTCTGCCTTACTTGGAACACTATCAAATGTAGGATTTTCTGGAATTTCTATTCGAGTGTAAGTTTCTACTTTTTCTTTGGGTTCTGCCACTGGTAAAAGATTGGGTGGAGATTCAACGGGAAGAAGTACTGGAGGGTTATCATCATCCTTGCTATCAGCAGTATCCATAGTTATGTCTTCAAAATGAGTTAATTGATTTCCAGTCAATTCTGAATCATTATCAGTATCATCATTATTATCAGTTTTTAGAGGCAAAGTAAATGAAGCTTCTCGCTCTTTAATTTTGTGTATTTTAGTTTTCTCTACTTTTGGTGACACAAAATCATTACTTGTGTCTAATGTATCTGGAATAGTAGGTATGTCTATTACTGGAGGCTTGCTTTCACACATTTCCAAACTATTTTCATCATGAAATTCATAACAAGAATTCTTAACTTCAGGATTGACATCATTTTCTGTAACAGACTCCAATTTTTCTGGCTCAGATACTTCACTTTCAGCAATACAATCAATTTTTAATACATTCGAATCCTCAATGGTTGAAATTTCTAAGGCAGGTGGCTCCGAATTCGATGAAGGGGAGAGCAACATGATAGTAGGCTCTATCTTTTCTTCCAACTCTTCATTAGCTTGAACATCTGGAGGACTATCAGCAATATGAAGGGAATTTTCTCCATCATCAGGAAGTAAATAATTCATTGTGTCTTCAGGATGAGCCTCAACAAGAGGATCAAGATAATCAGTTTCTTTAGTTAGTTCAGGTGCAGATATTTCTCCACAGTGCATTTCCTGCAACAAAGCAGATACTGCTAAATCATCTTCTATTTTTCTCTGATCTTCTATATCATTTGATACATCTTTGTCATCCAATTTGTAAGGATCAGAATCAGTATGACCTGACAAAAATGCATCAACTTCATTCTGAGATGGTTCTGAAATTGATGTGTGTAATTCTAAACCAGTAAAGAGATTATCTTCTTTCCCAGCTAAATTATCCATTTCATTAATATGTTTTTCATCTACTAAATCTCCTGCAATAACTTCTGAATCATAATCTTTTTCTTTCATGTGCCAGGAATCTCTACCAGTTGAAAATAATTCTGCTTCAAGTCTACGAGTTTCTTTAGCTGCTTCTTCCTCAAACCTTCTTTCAAGCAGTTTTTCTTCCTTTTTGGCAGGACCATCATCTCCAAAAGTGCTTGTTTCTTCAGATACAACTAACAGTTCTTCTTCTAGACGTCTAGCTTCTTCAGCAATTTCTTCATCTAAGCGTAAATCAGAAAGTCTGCTGTCATCATCCAGAGGAATTGTTTCAAAGGATACTTTTGGAGAGAGAACAGGAGTAGAACTAGTTTTGATTTCGGTTGGAATGCAAATTTCTTCCCTAATTTTTTCTTGAGATCTTTTCTTCCTTTCTTTACATTGTTTTTTAGACTTTTTCCTCCTTCTTTCTTCCTTGGAGGAATTACGAGTTTCAGAATGCTTACTATATTCATTCAATGTTATTTGATTTTCATGGATATCTTGTTTGCTTTTAAAAGAAGAAGTGGTAAAAGTTTCCTTTTCTTTTTTTATTGGAAAAAGATGTTTAGAGCCATCACTAAGAACATCACCAGTACAATCAGTTGCTTCTTTCCCAGTTTCAGAATCTGTTATGTCTGATAACTTATCGAAAAAAGATGGTAAACTACTGTCTTGTTCAGGTGACTGCATTGGCAGTTGAGGCTTTGAAGTTATATCTTTTTTATGAGCCTTTGACAGACTTTCAGAATTAGCATCTGATTTATCATCTAAATGCTTCCAGGCATCTGAATTAATATCCATTTCTTCAGTTTGTTGAGTTTCAAAATCAAAATCTGAAAAGTCAGACTTATATTCATTCTCAGACAAATTTCCGGCTTGTAAATGAGGAGGTGAAAGTTGTTTATCAGTTAAAAGATTAGATGGTTTTGGTGATAGGACTGGTAGTAATGATTTGGAATCTCCATCATCATTTTTTCTAGTTTCTTGTGAAGACTTTTCTGATGTGCTTCTTTTTTCTCTATTTTTAGACATTTTCTTGGACTTTTTCCGCTTTTTAGTATATGGTTTGTGTTTCTCTGTATCATCAGTTTGCATTTTTTCAATGACTTCAGTTTTTCTTTCTTTAATTATAACTTGTTTTTCTTTCAAAGAATGCTCTGTCTTAACCTTTTTATGTGAAGATGATATATCAGAATCTTGCTTATGTTCTTTCACACTTTTCTTTTTATAAGTTTTTGAATCATCAACATTTTTCCTTTGTGAGTCATAATCTACATCAGTTTCTTGTTTTGCATCTTGACTTTTTTCTTTTTTAATTTTCTTTGGTTTTGATTCTTTTTCTTTAACTTTATTATGATAGTCCAACTCTGATAAGTCATCTTCAGATTTGATAATTTTCTTAGATTTTTCAGGCCGATTTTTTGAGCGATTTTGAGATTTCTTTTTCACATTTGAATGTGATTTTTCCATAAAATTGGAGTCTGAATCCGAAGAATCAGAGTTTAATACTTCTGCTTTCTTTTTTCGAGGCTTATAGGAAGTAGACTGCCTTTGAGAAACATTGTATTCAAATTCAGAATCAGTAGCAGAATCACTGAATTCCTTTTCAATCTTTCCAGTTTTATTGCTAGAATCATGATGCATAGCATCCTCATCAGATGAGCTTTCAATAACAAGTTTACGTTTACGGGGTTGCTTAACTTTAGTAGACCTTGCTTGAGAATCAGATTCACTGGAATGATGACTACCACAATCAGAATCTTTGTCACTGTCATGATCAAGAGATTTTGATTTTTCTTCTCGCTTAGCACGACTTTGTTTCAATTTATTAAATTTTTGACGGACTGATTCTAAATCATTTGTCTGATGCTTAAGTGTTTGAGATTTGCTGGAACGTGCTTTAACTTTATCATACATTGAAAAATATACAGGTTCATCATCCATGAAAGCTTGGAAATCAAATGCTAACTGATTTTCAAGTTTTTTGGATTTTGACTTTTTCTCGGATTTTTCAGATGTTTCTGAAGACTTTTTATCGATTGATTTTTTATCATTGGGTTTTTCACTGCATTTTTCTGAAGATTTTTCATTAATCCTTTCATCTTTTTTATCATTTTTACTACTAGAAGATTCTTTCTTTGGTTTATTGACTGTATTATTTGACGACATACTTTTAGAAGAATCTTTATCAGAGTTACGTCTTTCTTTAGACTTTGATTTTGACTCATTTTTTGGATTTGACTCTTTGGAATCCCTAGATTCATTTTTTGATGATGATGAATCCTTAGATTCCTTAAATTTGGAACGCTTTTCTTCTTTACTTTTATGTTCAGATTTACATTTGTCTTTAAATTCACATTTATTATTATATTTAGAATCATGTTTAGATTTTTCAGGATTATTAGAAGAACTTGATTTAGGAACTGATTTATTTTTGTCACTTTTTAAGCATTTTTCCTTTTTTTCAATTTTTTTAGTTGTTTGCTGAAAAGGTGGAGGTGATTCAGAGAGTTCTCCAGTGCTTTTAGCTAACTTTGGCTTTTTAGGTTCAGGTTCATAATTTTTCTCTTGTTTCACCCAACTTACATCATGACTGTCTCTGCTAGATTCTAAAGATTTGACTGATTTACTAGATTCGGATTCATTGCTGTCAATTGAAGAAACTCTTTTCTTTACAGCTGGATATAAAGGTTTTACAGAAACCTCCACTTCAGGATTACAGGTAAAAGATTTGGCACTGGATTCAAGTTTAACTTCTTCTTTACAACTGATCTCTCTCCACTGCATTGCACCTTCATGAAAAGAAAGTCTGGCATCTTTTGAATCACAGAGTTCTTTCTTATCGTTATCAAAAGAATTAAAATGAGAATGCTCTTTAGTTACTGAAGTAATATTCTCCTTCTTTGTTGGAATGATTGCAGATTTTAACATGGAGGGTTCTTTTGCAATAGAACATTTAATATCAGAATCTATTTTGCAAACTGCTTCAGTTACACTATCTGTGGGAGATGAGGGTTCCTTCCTGAAATTAGTGGGAGAATTTAAAACCATTGAATGAGCAGGTAATTCCATTGGACAGTGTAAAGGGCTTTTCAAAGATGTAGCAAGCATAGTAGAATTAGTATGAAAATTCGGATCAGTTTTAGCTTTAGCAGAAGTAAAAACATTGTTTGTTGGCTTTAAAATAACTTCACATAAATCTTTATCAAAATTAGCATTAAAACCATCAATAATTTTATTTGTTGTCGAAGAAAGGCTAAAAGAAGAACAAGGAGAACTGGGAGTATACACAGGAGGAGTTATTTGGGCAGAATATTGTTGGATTGGTGGAGTAATAGGTGACAAAATGCTACAAGATGCTCCTAAAGGAGTACTAGGTGGAGACATGATTCCTTGTGCGACTAGTACAGATGTAACATTCTTTACCAATGATGGTTGACTGAAGTTTTGAATAGCAGGAACAATTGGAGTTGAAAATTCTTTTGCAGCTGCTTTTGTTCTAAAAGTAGGTTTAGTTTTTGGTAATGTGTCTACTTTAATATTCAAAGGCTCATATTTCTCATCAATATGTTGCAGTCTTATACTATCTTGATCAACTATTGTAGGTCTTGCAAGAAGTGATTTAGTAATATCTGATGGCTCAGGTACAATATCAGTTAAGCTATTAAATCTTGATCGCTTAACTGAACAATTTGGAATGTCAATTGAAGCCGAAGGTGAAACATCTGGCACAGCTGTAGTATTAGACCTAGTTGAACCAGACCATATATTAAATTTCACATCTAATGCTTTAATTCTATCTTCAATAGATGGATCATCAATCGGTGGACGGTTTGGAGATGAAGATGGAGATAGTTCTGAATCAGAAGAGCTGATAAATTCTTTAAGTTTTTCACAATTGTTTTTAGGAGACTGAATAGATTCTAAATTGGACATAGATCCAGCTGTTTCACTGATTGTTTGGGATTCAAATGGCAGTATTGAATCCACAACTGGAATAGTAGCAATATTAGGTTTCTCGTCAGGTACAGAATTTTTAATTTTCTTTTCAGTTTGAACTTCTGAAATAAGATCACTATAACGAGGATTTTTACTAGATGCTGAACAAGGAGATAAACCAGCTCTTGGACTGTGAGCTGTATTGTTTTTGGGTGAAGTTAAAACACTAGGGGAAGCTTTTGGGGAACGAAGGGATGCAGCAAATTTAGGAAGAGGGAGTGACAAGGGACTAATATCTCGTTCTCTTTTAATATCATTACAATGCCCATCAGAAAATGTTCTAAGAGATAGAAAAGGCTTAGGTGAATAAAGTGGCGAAGAGTTATGTAAATGATATTTTTTACTGTTCAAACAGTCTTCTTCAGAAATAATTTCCTCTTTCACTTTAGAGAGAGGAAATGGACCATCAGTTTCAGTAAAATGAAGATTGTTTAATGAATTGCATTGTTTTTTCCAGGAAACATCAACTGCAACAGCAGATGTTGCACATAAAAAAGAATCATTGGCGGATATCTGTGCATTCGGAAGACAAGAGTCATTATCCATAGATATTCTGCGGCATTTTTGCAAATTGTTCAAAGAATGTGAATCAAAGTTTTTCCTGGGATCTAAATGTTTTCGGAACACAAAAGAATCCAAAGAATTTGACACACAATTACTATCCTCCACATCTGTTTTAGATTTCAGTTTATTTAACACAGTAGGATCCTTAATTCCACTTTTGCTTAATTTACACCCAGATTCATCTTTGGTTAAAGTTTTAATGTCATTTTCAAAACAAATGCTTGTTTCTGAAATGGAGGGTGATAATTGTTTTTTACGGCTTAGTCTATCATTATTTACTAAGCCATCTAAGTCATTGGAATCCGCATTGCTATTTACCTGATCAAAAAGATTCAACAAATCAGGTCTTTTATCAAATGTTTTTTTAGCACTATCACTTAGATGCAACTTGTCTTTAGTACAGTCAGTCTGAATGCTAAAATCATCAGCATCACACTTACTGTCATCTGTTATAACATCTGACACACAATTTAGTTTATTTGATCTCACAGAATTTATGTGACTGTTGGGTGTTTTCACTTTAACTCGCTCAAGAGATTTTGAAACAAGCATATTGAGATCTTTAGCACATTTGAGGTTAGAAGAAGCTAAAAGACGCTTCTTTCTTTCCAATTGTCCCAACTGATCACTTGTGATGCCAAATTCATCAGCACTATCACCATCAAGTGATGAACGAGAGCGAAGAGAGTCACAATCTCCTTTACTTGGAATTTTATCTGAAGATTCTTTCTCAGAACTACTCCTGGGTGAAGAGAAAGACAGATCACCAAAAGAATCATCTATTTTCCCATCACTTTTGCAACGTGAGTCTCTATAATCAGAACCGATTTCTACATCGTCCAAGGCAGAGTCTCGACAAGGGCTATTTACAAGGGAAGAGTTGTGACTGCCAGGACTTTTTACTCTGTGATGTATTCTCTCTTTCAGAGATTTCCTCTCTTTGGAGACAGGACTGGTGCTCCTACTTTGATGACAAGAGCGAGGTGGAGATTGACTATGATGACTTTCTTGATCACTTATGCTATTCCGCAGTTTGTTACGTTTACGATTACAGTCATTACTTTCTACATATTTAGGACGTTCAACTTTCCCATCAAACAATGTGACTTCAGGAACATTTTCTTCACGAGAGTTATACCTGTAAAAGAAATTACAAATCTTATTCATAATTTACATAAATTAAAAACTATAAATTAAGTTTTTCTAAAAGAGCGTTTTCCATGCAAAATTTAATTTTAATTAAAAAGTTCAAAAATTTTTTTTGAGTGAGTCATAATTATAATTAAATTACAAACACATCTATCAATAATTATAGAATCATTAGTTTCTCTTGAAAATATTTATTTATGATATTTTAAAGTAATTTTCATTTGATTTAAATGTATAGGAACACATTTTAAGATAACCTTGATAATAAAATAAAGTTTTAAAATAAAAAACCTTGAACTTTATCACAGTTAATTAATGAAGAAATAATAAAAATTTAAGTTCAATTCAATTTGTAATTAAGAAAATAAATGCAGTATACAAAATGATGCAAAAACTTTTAAAAGCATCTTCCATCAAAAAATGTTTAAAAAAATATTTAATAATTTTTCAAAACATTATGTTCAATTATTTATAAAAACAAGCTTTTAAATTATGTCTTAAAAAAATTAGAAAACCGAATATTATTTCTAAGTTTCTTTAAATACTTATTTCCTAGAATGGCTCTCAAATTTAATGATCACACAATGTATGGAAAACTGCATCAGGAAAAAGAAATACAACATGTAACAATTAAATAATAGCAAATAAATGGTAAGTTTTGTGAAAATAATAAAATCACATTCGAAAAAAATTTAATATGGAGATATTGATACACAGATAATATTTTAGGAATTATGCATATTCCTTAAGTAACTAATATAAAAATCTTTGTAAAAAGAATATCATATATTTTTTTTTAATTGGACTTTTCTCTATATATAAAATAATAAAAATTAAAGGAAATTTAAAAAAAAAATGTTTTTACCCTATTAACTCTTTAAGCGGTTTGCCCGTACAGCGTACGTGCTACCCGAAATTGGCCTTTTCTGGTTTGCCCGCATTTTTCATTATTGTAAGAGACTATTTAGTATTATTTTTCAACAGATGGCGTGGCTTGTCCATGTAAATGAAATTCTTTTCATCCGAGTTTTTCTATGTAGCGGGAAATTTTGTTTCTACTGTTTGCTGCGCTTGTGAATCTTACGGAAATTATGGATGGAATAGATGACGAAAATATTTTCTTGTTAGACGATGAACTACATTCTGATACAGATATTTCTTCTAATTATTTGGATTATTCCTCAGATGACTCGTGCAGTGAGCTCAGCTCTGATGAAGATTTGAGTTCTGCAAGAATTTTTACCGAGGTTGATGTGAAAAATCAACCCGTTCCGTGTCCCCGATTAAAATTTTCTGGTATTCCCTCTGTGCACGTACAATTTGACAACACTTCTGATGTTCTACAATTTTATGAAACATTCATTGATTTTTCACTCATGAGTAAAATTGTGGAAGAGACAAAAAAATATGCCATTCTATATCGCATGCAGAATGTACTTGATAAAAGCAAACATTTAGGGGTTTTTGTGTCCAAATTTGTTAAATTAAAAATGATGTAAAAATGCATTAAAAGTGAAAAAAAAAAAAATTCTTAATATTCTTATTCTATTAAGTTTGGTAATTAATTATATGCAATAAAAAATATGCCTTTTTTGGAAGCATTTCTGGTAAAATAATTGACCCCTTAAAGGGTTAAATAAATAATAAATCATTTATCATAGTTGAAATAAAGCAGAGACATTTCTTATAATATTTTGCTATATAAAAAACACACACACAATGAATTTATATCACAAGTCTCACTTTTAATTTAAAAGAATTTCACTAAAATATTTCTTTTACAAAATCATACAATTTAATTTAGTACAATCAATACTTTTACCAAAAATATAGAGGAAATATATCAGTATTTTTTTTTTTAAAAATCTATTTAATCTTACCGATGCCTCCGTTCTCCAAATTCATCATGATATACTTCATAACGTGCAGAAAAGCCTTGGCCTCGTCCTCTAGATGAAAAGCCAGTACGCTGTCCACCTCTAAAGTTCCCTCTAGGCGGCCTAGGTGTCCCTTCATAACGAGGATAGGGACGGGTTTCGAAGCCCACCCTCTGCTCTCTAACATTGGAAAAGTGATAATTTTTAAAAATCAATAACTTAAAATTTTAATCACATATTAAAAATCATGTATCATACTCAAACTATAAAAATTGTTATATAAAAAATAATTTGCTTAGCAATACAAAAAAAGAGTAAAAAGTAATTGGTTAGAACAAACGTTTTTTCCAAAATGAAACATAGCTTATATTAGCTTAAAAAATTGAAATATAAAATTAATATGCAATATTAACAATGATTTTAAGTTCAATATATATCTTTTAGGAAAATACAAAATTCTTTGAAAAAGTAGCTAATTCTTTGTTTATTTCCTTGTAATAAAAATTTGTTTCATCTAATGATTTTAAAACTTTGTAACACGTACTTGAATAGAAAATTTAAATATTTAGTACATTTAACACTTAAAAATATAATGAATATATTTTTATTTATTTGCCTCAACTTAATTTAATTTAAAAATTATATCATTTATAATTAAAACCACAAAATAGGCTTTTTAATTTTGTAACAAATAAAGCTATACACATTGATTTTAAATGATTATGGATACGGAATAAAAATAATTTTTGAAAGAAAATGATAAAAGTATGTATGTAAAATAAAATGAACTCCTCCTTTAATAGAAATGATTTCAGGCAAATAAATAAGACATGTTTTTTTCCCCTTCCCCATACTAGATTTTGTTTTCATTCTTTTTAATTATTTAGGTACTGCAAAAGCAGAAATAGTTTGCTTTCAGTCAATTATTATATTAATCTCTCACACTTTGATTCATAATTCTGAAAAACTGTAATAATTTGTAACTGTGCTGTTCTCAAGGTTTCTAACCTAAGTTCTTAACTATGCAAATATTGCAGATATTATAAAAATTTTTAGATTTATGTAATTTATCATAAATTTATATCTGTTAACATGTCAATTTCAAAATCCAATTCAAACAAAAATTCTTACTAAAATACGCGAAAGGAAACTTTACTTTTAATTTTGTTACAAATTGATATAAATCAAATATTTTTATTAAAATTCTATTATTCAGCAAAATATACTTTTCCTTCACTAAATACAAAAAATGGTAACTGATATACATTAAATTTGAAATCAATTAAAAAAATACAGCAAATAAAAAAAATATATATGTTCAGAATTCAAACATTTTTTTCAGACAAAGCACATTTTCAAAAAACAATTCGAATATTCTATACAACTATAAGATATTTAGATAAATACTAAAAATATTATTCTCTTTTAATTTTTTTTAAATGTTCTTAAGTGGCTGATTTAGATATCATCAAAAATTTGTCAAAATCAAAATAGCAATGACCTTTCAGCCAACTTTTATTTAATATGATACTTTCAAAATTTTCATTTGACGTAGAACTCCGAAATTGTGTTACTGTTTTACACACACTGCTAAATATTCTTTCACATTCAGCAATGCTGTGTGGGATAGTTAAAATTCACAACATAACCTTAGCAATTCTGCAATATTGCAACTACTGTTAATTTGCTAATAGCTCATTTTCTAGCCATTCTTTCAGCTTTTACTACTTCTTCTGGTAGATCATCAATTTGTAGAGCACAAAATTCAGACTGAATTTTTTCCATAGCTTCCTTTTCAGTTCCGCTTTTTTGAGAAAGCAAGATGGGAAATTTAGTTCAAAAATAATGTCAGAAAATGACATAACAGATCACTGTTAATTGCAAATTTATGACAAATGCAATCAAAACAAGAAACAATATTTTCTGATTGCTGAACAGAAGATTAATTTTTCTTCTTTTACTCTTTAACGGTTCTGAAGGCAGCATTTCCAATGACTAAGCCATCATTTTTCTGATTACTTTTAATTGCATTATTGTATTTCCATTACAGAGCTATAGCTTTTAATTATATCCGATTCAACAAATTTTGATGTTAATTCTTTAAAGAAAAAAAAATTTAGTTACACAGTATCTATATTTTTAAAATATAAATTTCAAGAGCTTGAAATTTTAAGATTACTTTCAATTTTTTAAAAGTTGGAATAATAAAATCTAAAAGTAAACAAAATACTTTATTAAGATGGGATGTTAAAAATAAACAATCTTTCTTCTATTTCAACAAAAATAAAACAGTACGTAATTACCTTATTTAATTTTAAACCATATATCCTTTTTCATCTTTTTTGATAATTGTACATTTTTTTTATTAATAAATTTTCATTTTTCCATTGAGAATTTCAGAAACATTTTTAAGCCCTATCATTACAAGCACACCATCTACACTCAGAGCTATACTGTTTATCATATCAATGTTGTTTGAATGCAGAGTATCTAGAAGAAAATTACAAATATTCAAAAACCAGTTGAATTTCCAGATAAAACATGCACTGCAAGCAAAGCATTTTCGATTGGCTCTCCTCAAAATTAAAATAAGTAACCACAATAGGGAATAACCATGAATCTGAGCTATTGCTGCCATCAATAGAAACCGCAAATGCTGTATACTGCAAAACATTCACTAGTGACTTATCATTTTTCTTTAGTCATTTTTTTTCAATAATGGCAACAGTTTTTGTTCTTCCAAATCCATACTTTCTGCAGTCTCACATTTTAGAAACATTTTTTCTAGAATGTGGTCCTCCACAGTCAGCAAATTAAGCTCTAAAAAGAAGGAAGTGCGAGACACTCAACATTCATTAATTCATTAAACTTTCCCCAACAGTAAAAAAATTCCAATTTTCAAAAAAAAAAAAAATACAAAATTGCAAATTTTTTTTTTTTTTTTTTTTTAAATTTAAATTATTTGTAATGTCACTATTACAACCATAAGCAATTTTGCAATACAATCAAATTCTTTTGTAAGAATAAAAAAAAATTGATTGTATTGCTTCACTGTTTTTACACAAATATAAAAACAATACAAATTCAGAAATACAATATCAATGTTATAGTTAGTGATAATCAAACACAAGGCAAATGAACAAATAACTTCAAAACAAAGAAATGCTGTAGTAATAAGATTAAATTTCTTGCATTCATCATGAAGATTGGTAAATCATCAAGTCCAAGAAATCAGAGAGGCTGCATAGTTCCTCCACCAAGAAATGACATCACTATTTAGGTCTTTAAGTAAACAAGGAGATTCGCGAGGGTCAACATTATAGTCAAAATAATGACAATGAGTTTGACTATTTAAACATTCATTTCGAGTTTTGATTGTGTTCGCTAAACCATCTTTATAATAATAAAAAGAGGAGAGAATTTTTTTGTTTTTGTCCAAATAAATAAAATATTTCCAAATTACTTTAAAAATGTTTTAAATCCATATTATTTTATTGCTCTCCCGTAATATTGTATAATCCATCTAAAATCTGTACATAAAATGGTCAAATCAAACAAGTTGGGAATAAGGTAAATGTTAATTGAAAATTGTTAAAAAAAAATTGAGATATTTACAGGTTAAAAAGTGTTTTAGCAGTTAAATACTATATTTGCATAACTGAGAATGAAATACTGAAATAAATGGGAAAATAATGGAATTAAATTTAATCTCTTATTTTTCATACCGGTCATCACTACGAATCACTTCAAATTCTGGTCCTCTTCTTTCACGTCGTTCCCATGGGCGGGTACCATCACCAGGAATCAACTGTCCAGACATTTCCAGTTTATCAAAAAATGTAGTTTGGCATTCTCGACTAGCAAAATCAACCTATAACACCATTTTATATAATATGTAAATTATGTCAAAAGCAAACTTGCAAAGTAAATAAGTTTATATTTGTTCATATATAACTAAAAAAAATTTTATTGCATTACCTATTTCCAATAAGCCTTTTAGCATTCATAAATGAAAATTTGTGGCCTTACAGATAAACAAATAAGTCTAAATTATCTTACTACCCAAAAAACTATATACTGTTTTAAAACTATAGTACATTTGAACAAGCATAATTTTAAAGCAAAAAAGAATTTTCTTGTTTGAAACTTCTTACAAATATCATAGTCTGTAATTTATACAAGTATATAATGCTTAACTTACACAGAATACTGGTCTGAAAAAATATTATCAGTTAATACATAATTTCTAAAACAACTTATTGAGAACAAAGTGAGATCACTACATTGAAAGGCAAATTTAATATTTTCAAGATATCTGATAAAACATCTTAATTTACAAAAAACTGATACGAGAATAATATCATTCCTTAAATATTCAATATATAAATTAGATACAAACAACAATTAATTGTCCTTATTTGATTTTAACATGAGATAATTCAAAAAGTTATTCAATGTATGGAGTAAATAAGAATAAGTAAATGCAATATTTATTACAAATGACTTATTAAATTAATTTTATTATATTATTTATTACTTTAATAAATTATTTATTTAAGTATTATTTTTTAAACTAATAAGTGATATAAAATATATTTCTAAAAGTACAGAAACAAATTAAATCAGAAAATTTGTTATATACCTGCAACTTCTTTCCTTGCAGTATTCTGCCTCTCATTTCAGATACAGCAATTTGGGCAAATTCTACATTTTCATAAAAAACAAGAGCATGTCCCTTTTCTCGGTCAATTGCAGTATAAACTACAATACCAAATCGGCTAAAATGTCGAGCAAGAAATTTGTCCGAAACAGATTCTACAATACCATCAAGCCAAACACAGTTCGTAGGCATGCTTTTACCAAAACCTAATTTAATTCTATTAGCACCAAGATTTTCACCATCTAATTTCCGCATAGCCTTCACAACACTGGCTATATCTGAATACTGTATAAATGCATATGATGAAGCCGAACCTTGCTTTTTAATATCAATTTCCTATGAATAAAAATATTAAATTAAGTTATTGATAATACTTAATTTTAAGTTACATCAAGCATATACTTAAATCCAATGATTGTTAATGTAAAGAAAACATATGATAAAATTATATTTTGTTTAATAAAGAGTTCTATTGAGTAACATAAAGCTCATTAATAATTTAAAAAAAATAATTACATTCTAATGTTTCAAAACAAAATCTCAAATATATAAATACAGATGAACATTACAGAATAATAATCATGACCGGTTACTTACTATTATTTCACCAAATTGATCAAAATGCTTCCGTAAGTCAGGTGTTGTGATATCTTTCTCTAAATTGCCAATAAAAAGTGTCCTGGTAGCTTTAGGATGAAATTCATCTAGCTCAGCCTCTAATGGCCTAAATTCATTATCTTCAGCATCTAAACCTTCATGAGCTGTTACTTCAATTTTGCACCCAAAAAATAGCTTATCTTTAGACACTTCTAATGCTTTATCAACATCTTCAGGCCTAAATGTGCAAAAACAATAAATGTTGCTGTTTAACATGGAAAGACACAATACATTAAACTACTATTAATTCGTTGAATTTTAAAAAAAAGAATGTTAAAAAAAATAATAATATGTCAAAATTATGGAAATTTGAACAAAATTTAAAACAAAATAAGTTTAGATGAAAAATTTGAAAACTTTCCAATTACATAAATCACTTATTAAAATGGTATATGATTTACACACTTAATATATGAATTATAATTCACAAATTAGACATATATTTCAACAAACATAGATACATATTCCTATATTTATAAGAATAGAGCACTTAAAGTATTGCAAGCACTTTAAAATCCTATTTTAGAAAACATATTGCGTTATTATTGTTATTCAAATTAGTTAGTACTACTAATTCATTTAAAATATTTTTACTAGAAAGATAAGATCAATTTTACTTTTTAAAGCACACTACAGCATAGCGATCTGTTCCTTGGCCGATTACTTTTACCATGGTTACTTTTCCATGCTTTTTATACTCATGAAATAAACCGTCTTTCAAACTAGTATCTGAAATATACAAAACTTAATATTAAATTACATATTAATAAAGCAACTAATTTGGATAAAAAAAATCAAATACATCATGATTTTATTAATAATGAGTAATTATGCTAGCAAATAATATGGAATTTCAATACAATTCTAGGTCAAATAATGATACATTTTGTTAAATTAATTTGTAAAAATCTATTTTAAACCTATTTTAGGTTTAGAAGCGAACAACACAAATAACTGTTGTTAAAAATTCATGTTCTTTAATATAATAATATAATTTTACATACATATTGTAGATCTCTAAACACATAATGATATAAGGTAATGTTTTAAAATGTTGCTCAAATAAGAGTCTAAACAGTTAATAATATGAAATTAAATAATTTTACAACACAAAATTAATTTATTTGTATTTAAAAAAAAAGGACCAAACTAAAGAATAAATTTATTGTAAGGAATCAATAGATATAAAATGCAAATATCGAAACCACTCTGAAATGTGAAAAAAACATGAGTAAAACCTGTGTTCTTGATTTAAAATTAATTTTTCAAATATTTGCAAAACTCATTTAAGAATACCAGATTTTGAAGATTTTTCTGAATACATTTAATCAGTATTTTTCTATATGTTATGCTAAATGTTTTCAATATGTTATGCTATAAAATGAAGGAAAAATTTTATTATTTTAAAGTTAAATTTGAGTAGACACTAAAATCTATGAGACAGACATATTTGAAATTGATTGATGCTATTATATAATTTAATAAACTAAAAATGTTTAATGCTTTTAATTAAAATATAAAAACATGTATTCACCAAATTAGTTTTAATTTTTCCTGCTTTGATGCAAGAATAAAATGACATTATTAAAGATAAAACAATCTAATTCAAAAGTAATTTTGCTAAAATAATTAAAAATAATCTCAGTTATACGAATAAAGAAAAAATTCATTATTTTAAAATTTAACATAAACATTGAAATGAACAAACTATAATTATGAAATATTTAAAAAATATTAATTACTTAATATATAAAAGTATATGAAAACAAATTATTAGCACCTGTAGATCGAACTGGTAAATTTCTCACACATATGCCTAAAGGTCGTTTTTCTTCTTTGTCACAATGGTTTTCAACAATAGGTAAAGTACAATTCTGAGAAGAAATGGACCCTTGGGAATTGTTAGATATACAATTTACAGTAGAAGTATTTACAGCTGAAGGTATGTAACACACAGAGCTGGAAGGATTGGCAATGGCACTTGACGGCCTATCCAGCCGACTATTTTTATTATTGTTCTGACTTCCATATGATGCAGCCCTAAAATTGATATAAAATTTCTTATGAAAATAACTCTCACTACAAAACATTCCAAAATAGGATAAAAAAAAAATAAAATTCATGGAGAACATTTTTAAAACACAGTAAACGAAATTTAAAAATTGTTCATCGTTTGCAAATTTCTAAAGGACATATTTAATATTCTCATAAAATAATCAATATAAATAACACAATTGTTGCAGAAACAGGATTTATAAAGGGAATCAAAACGCTTAGTAGTAATCAAATTTGAGTTTAAGCTATAAAGCATTTTGAATAACATCATAGTTAAATGATAAACTAAAAGTGAACTTTATTTCTGTTATTTCAAATTGTATACTTTGACTGATAGTGTGAAAATATAAAATAATCTAGGTTACAAAGATTCATTTTTAAAAAAGCATTAAATGTCTCAAGATTATTTTTAAAGTATTAATTAGATTGCACAAATAATCGTCAATCTCATCATCTTTTTTATATAAAGAATTATAAGTCAGTTATCATAATTTTAAAAAAAATGTCAATTTTACAGAAAAATTAATCAGACTACTGCTTATCTAAATTAACAAGAGATTTTTAAAAAACTTGCACACAAGTAAAAGACAACATATACATGAACTATTTTATCAAATTAATAGACAAGAAAATATGACTTACACAGGTGATCTTGACTTGGAAGGTGATCGCGATCTGCCACTGCTATCACTTGAAGTACTGCGCAGTTTTGAAGAGGAACTAGATGACCTACTACCACTAGAACTACGCGACCTAGACCGAGAACCAGAGTTTGATCTAGAACCTGATGGAGTCCGAGAAGGAGACCTACGTTTTGTCCTTCTCAATCTGTTTTCAGTCCTTAATGTATTTGGAGATGCAATAGAAGTAACCACAGGTGTAGTTGGTGTATTATTAGTCCTTCTATTTAATCGAGGGGTATTTGCTGCAGGTTCACGTTCTTCACTATATTGATCACCAACTACAGGATACCTTGCTTGTTCAAAGTGTTGGCGCGTGTTGTGAGCACGAAAATGATTTTGATTCCTATAATAAGTATATAAATGTTATACAATAATTTATTTTTTACCACAAAATTATTTTAGTTTTGAATAGAATATATACAAAATATTTTGATAAATTTTGTGTATTTATTTTATAAAATTTTGACTACAAATAAATAGTAATAAAAAATTTCTATTCAGTCCACAAGTTTCACAAACACAATTGCAAAGAGAGTTAATATTAAAAAGTTGGAAAAAAATTATACTAAAACACTAAATTTTTCTATTTTAATCATTTTAATATAATTCTTTTCAACCATAAATGTATCTTTCAAATCAATAAAGTATAAAAACCATTAAAAAAAACATCAAATTAAAAAATTTAAAAATCACTTCCATCAAATCAAAATCACATCATTTCAACAAAAATTTATAAAAGAGAAAAGAAAGAAATTATAACTATACAAACAGCAGTGGAATTTAGCAATTATTAAATTTCACATATAAATTGAAATACAAAAATAAAATTGTGCATTTTTGGAATAAAGAATTAAAATTTCATTTCGCTATAAAAAAGTTAAAATAATGTTTACATTTATTATTAGTTTAAAAAAAAGGTATTTAAAATACATTAACAGTGCATTACAGATAGGGGGAAATCATAAAACAATAAATTTATTGAAAAAGCAATGCCATTAATTTTATGCATAATTTTGAAAAATTGAGAAAATATATAATCTAATTAATGTAAGAAATTCATCTGATATCCTTTTTAGTTCATCTTTTTTTAAGTAAATTTTACACTTTTTATCATCTTTCACATAGATAATAAACATTTTGCATTTTTATTATTTATTAGTATTAATATAACTTCTCCATTAAAAATATTATAAGTTTACTAAGAAAGGTAACTAATTAGAAATGATAATTTTCAAAAACTCCAAGTATGTATGTTTTAGATGAAAATTGATAACAAAATTATTAAAAAAAATAAACCATTTATTGATTAAAATTTCTAAAAAACATGGAACATTTAATTACATACATACATATATAAATATAAACTGTAACCATGTCTTCATTTCGTTAGTATAACATTATATTAAAAAATGCAAAACATTTTTTAAATGTTATTTTTATTCAATACAAGACACATTAAATAAAAATTAATTTATGCTCTAAAGATGCAATACGAAAAAAATGACTTCAAAGAAGTGCATTTAATATAAAATTGACTGTACAAGTTCAACCAATATGATAAGAATACACATGATTATGCGTATCCTTATCATATTAATGTGATAGAATTTGTATGTGAAAGGTCAATTCAAAAACACAATTATACTAAGTCATAGTAACAAACTTGCAGAACAAAATACACAATTTGCTATATACAAAATAAAAATGAATTAATATTGTTATCATAAACATGCTGTAAGAAACAGTAAGCAAACAATATTACCTTAAAAGTGATTAAATTTTTTTTTTAAACTTTATGAAGAATGTATGTCAGTAATAAACATTAAAATACATAAAATGAGAGATATATAACATGTATATAGATTTATAACATTATAACAGTTACATAGTTTTTAATCAGGTATTAATAAATATATATACACATTTGTTTATTCATATATATCTATTATTATTTATTTTTCTTAATAAATAATCTCAATCTTTATCTGAATTAGTCATGGTGAAATCCTCAATAGAATGTGATCCTCCCTATTTGTAAAGAGGGAAAGAAATATTCCTTCTCGCCTAGGAAGCCCCTTTCCTTAACAGAAAGATATTGGAATCAAAAGGTTAACTTCGAAAACTGAGAACACCCGCAGCATTTATTGGGCATGAGGAAAGGGATTGCTCACATTTAGCTTCTGGAACTGCGAAAAACTCAAACTCGAAACTTTTGAAAGAGGAGGAGCTTGTTGAGTGAGATAAGGAAGTGATTGGATTAATTCTCAAACAACCAAGTACTCATCTGTCAAGTGATCGTTGCTAATTTTTATTAGCAACGATTAATTATGAGATTTCTTTATAAAAATTTTAAAAAATCTATCATAGATGAAATTAAAAATTTTTTCCAGTTATTTATAAATATATTTCTTATTTGCGTTTGTTGTTAGAATTTCTAATCCATTTACTTTTAAGTTACTAATGTTTTAAGCATAACTTAAAAATATATCAACAATTTAAAAATAGTTAAAACGATTATATTTTAAACAAAAACAAATTTTTTTTTCTTTAGAGTAATCGAAACTTACAAAAGGTAAAGGTCATCATAATAGAACTTAAAAAATATTTTTTTAAATTTCTCCATAGACTTAATAATAGAACTCGTTTTCAATATGGTGCGGAATGAGTCCTCTTAATGATTAAAAGGTTGTGGAATCAATACAAAAGAAATCATAGCAGCATGACAAAATCAAGGAAAATGTGCAAGTCCCATAAAATATCAACATAAAGAAAAAGTTCACTGTGATA
>JAPDSC010129518.1:34448-62931 GCA_026290005.1 Latrodectus geometricus
TATATATATATATATAAAACTTTTTAGTCATAAACTAAGACATTTTTATTAAAGATGATTTAAAGGGAAGTAAACTGATGCTTAGACTTTAAACTTTATTCAATCTGGTGACCTTCATATTTGAATTTTTTTTTGTCTCTAATTATATTTTATTATATTTAAAAAAGGGATATAAATCTTAATTGTATAACTGTAAAAATGTAAACATATTACTATATAAATAGGGCTCTGTCAATCTGCATCATTCTAGTGTAAGTGACTAGGACATGCATTATAGATACTTATCCTTTTTTCTATCAAACATGACAAATATTCTACTTCGTTTCTATCAAACATGACACACAAGATATGCTGTTATGATGTCTTTTTTGTATTGCTTTCACAGCTGTTTCATCATTAAGAATTCTAAGTTGATTTTCAGCAATTTCAAAGGTCTTACATATTTTAAAATATTTTCTTTCATATAACAGTCAATCCTTTAATTATTCCTTTAGTTATTTTTAATAGTAGATACAATTATCTTTAATTAAACCTTCTTTTAGATCAGTAAAACTGCATATTGCTCTTCAATTCTTTAAAGTGAGGAGGAATTCCTCAAAATTTACATCAACTTCTTGTAAACGGTTAAAAAATATATATATATGACAATCTATACTTCTAGGATTACCTCAAATTTCTTCAAAACAATATAAATTTTCTTTTCTTCATGATCTGTCAAATCAAAAATTTCAAAACACGGACAGCAGCTGCTTAAATAATATTTAATAAAATTGCTACTAGTACTTCAAGTTTCATCATTTTCACTTGCAATGATAAATTTCAAAGATTTGTTTCGATTTTTTAAAACTAAATATGGATATATCTTATTTTCTCAGCATAAAAAAAATTATAAAAAATAATAATACCAATAGCAAAATTTAATTCAACAGAATATAAAAATAAAATAATAGTAAACAGACTAAAGAAAGAACAGAAGTTCTGATAATGTTAAATTCAAAATGTTATACCAGTTTAAAATCTGGTCCAAGGAAATGATTTTTTTATTTAACTTCTTGGAAAAAGCATACATATTATATATATATATATATATATATATATATATATACAGTAAACTCTCGCTACAAAGATACCCGCTACAACAATAACTCCCTCTACTACAATAATGTTTTGTGGTCCCGGAGGTTTTGCATATAAACTAATGTTAATCTCCCCTCAATATTGCGATATTCTCTAGAACAATAAACCTCTGTAAAACGATTTTTTCAATCTAAATTTCAGTATTATTTTCTCCCTTTATAATAATATTTTAATTTTCAAATGCTTTTTTTTTTTTTTTTTTTTTTTTTTTTTTTGTTATTTTTGTTATTTTTTCCGTCTATTAAGACTTATTGTGGATATTCAATTTATCCCTGAATAAATAGCTATTGTTCAGATTTCAAAACAGTTGAAGACCATCATTTTGGGAATTGGAGTGGGTGAGGGGAGGGGTGAAGTGTAAATGTATGCCTAGTCTCATTTCCCAGTAAGCTTTGGAATTCTGATAAGGTTTAAGGACATTTAGACATCTGATCACCTTGTCACAGAACAAGTGTCCTTTGTTAGAGGAACAGGGGGAGATGAAGGTGAGGTGTTGTTAAGTGACGTACTGAAAAGTGAGTTCAAAGGTTGTTTTATAGTCTTTAACGATATTAGTAATTTACAAATTAATTTCTTCTAAATATAGACTTAAAAGTAGTATATTATGCACCTTAAACTAATAATAATAAATAAAAAAAAATTCTTATTAAATGGTCAAAATATGTGGGCCCTCGATATAACAATATGCCTCTCTACAACAATATACTTATTTGGTCCTTAAAATATTGTTGTAACTAGGTTTCACTGTGTGTATATATATATATATATATATATATATATATATATATATATATATATATATATATATATATATATATACTAACAGCACTTCTCCATTCTCTTAATGATAATGAGTGAAAAAAATTAAAGTGCATTCGAATAAAAATTACATGCAATAAAATACAAATATAAACATGCTACAAATTTTTCATGCCATATTTTTAAATAAATTCATGAAATGCATTAACAGTCAACATACAAAGTGATGAACCATAAAAAAATAATACCTTATCAACTTATATTATTAACATTTTATTTAAAAGATAACATCTATAAATAAATTTAACTCACCTTTCTGTACCTTCTGTATAATTGTTTCCAGGGGCAGACCTTGGATACCTGTCTCTAGATTTTGCTCTACCTTGATAATTTTCTTCATCATGATAGCCCATACCAAGGGGCCTTCTCATGTAGGGTTCACGATCAGCATAGTAATGACCAGGCCTTTCATAATTTCTTTCTTCTGAAAGCCTACAAGTTAAAATTAAAAAAAGATAAATGTTTGCTTTATTTAATAAATCACTGTTAATAAATATAATAAATACAGAAAAATCAGCATCATTTAAAAAAAGATTAGGACAAACTGGTATTTCAAAAGTCAACAATGCACAAAAATTGAATAATAAGAAACTTTTAAGCTGAGCGGAATATTTTTAATTAAAAATACACATTATTTATTAAAATGCTAACTCTAAATATATTTATTGAGACTTAAACTATTTGAATCAAATAGGTATAACAGCCATAATTCAACAAACTATCAAGAAAAAGCAAGTATTTAGTGTACTCTGTAAAAAATAATCAATTCACGCATTAAAAAGGAAATATTGCTTTTTAATGTATTCTTATAAAAATTATGAATTAAATAAATAATAATTTCTCATAAATATTATGAAATAAAACAAACTTTACTTATCAAAATTCATTACATAAACTTGGAGCAACAAAGTATATTCTACAGTTTGCTTTTTTTTTTTTTTTTTTTTTTTTTTTTTAAATAGAATTCCCAAATTAAATAGAACAAATATGCATATTTTTTTCTTGTAAAACATAAAAGTAGCTTCCATTAAAAATATCGAAAAACACTAATAAATTATTTTTTATCAGTATATACATTATTTTATAACATACTTAGAAGTTCAGTAATTTAAATCAACACTAATTTGTAAAATAATCAGATAAAAATATTTTAGGCCACGTAGTAATTTAAAAAAAATCCAATTTCTTTTCAAGAGTTTTTCTTTAAAGTTAATATTTTAACTTAAATAATATTGCATTTTAAACCTTTAAAAAAAAAAATAAAAATTTAAAACGTTCTAATTAATTTCCTATTTGTGTATTAGTCTTCCTAAGAAAATAAACAATGTACTTTCTTCAACTACCAGATGGCGCCACTGTATTTTCATGACAAAAATAACGAAAAAAGGATCCGAAAATTTAAAAAGTTCTAATTTATATATACAGCAGTTTTAGTATACATATATAAAATCACACTGACATACTTTTTACTTAACCTTACAAGCAACTATTGAAAAATTTTAGAAATATAAGCTATAATGCGGCAAAAATTAAATTATTTACTAATAAAAGGCAGAAATAAAGTCGCATTAGGAATATATATTTTATCTATAAGCCCATATTAAATTAATTTTTAAAGGTTAATTATACAATCGAAGTAAATATTCTCATGTATAATTTGCAATACAATATTTTATAGGAAAATAATGATTATAAATTAAGAAATATTTAGATAATAATTGGATTTTAATTTATTTCATTTGTAGCAGGAAAATATGGTGACATTATTTAAGATTGCATTATTATGAAAAACTAAAATATTTTTATGATAAGCATATATCAAAAAAATCGTGTTAAATAATAAAATACAAAAACAGTAATTAAAATCGGAGTTGTAATGAATGATTTAAATAATTGTTTTAGATTGATTAACCCTCCCACTCAATATGGTTTCGATCCTTTATTTATTATTATTTTTTTCCATGCTAAGTGTCTTATTCAGTCATATTTTTAAACACTGGAAATATTAATATAAAAATAATTACGAAAACATAATTGTAAATAGAAATCAATCTCACGGTAAAATTGTCTTTCAAGCGTCTGAAAACCAACCTAAGTTGATAATTGTCATTCTATACAGAACATAAGACAAAAGCTTACATTTTTCTCTCTATAATTCCAAGCATTTTATTAGTTTAAATGCGATGTATCAGGTTTCGCGCAGAAGTTTAATTAGAAAAAATTCATACATGTTGCTCGTATAATTTAAAAATCACTAAAAATTACTGTAAAATTATAAATAAAGTATAAGCGATGCAGACAAAATATATCACCCTCGGAGTAAATAGGCTTTAAAAAGTTATTACTACATTGTTTCGAGAAAATATTTCTCTTTAACGAATTACTCAAATAATGAACTGATTTTTTCATTTGACTTCAATATCCTAAAAAATTCATTCAGTTATTTATAATATTTCAAACTGTAACTTTGAAAATTTACACTGAGGTTCGTTAAACCATGAAAAATAATCTTAAAATAAGTTTTATTTTACTTTTTTGTGGAATACGTTTAATTAAATTTTTTTTCCTTTAATTTTATATTTCAGATTTGCTTCACTGATTTAATTTCATAAAAATGCGAAAATTACGATATTTAATTAAAATAGTTACGGAAATGAATAAAAATAAAATAGCATAATTAAATTTTTTTTCATAACTGGTTATCATAATATGTGCATGTAGCTATGATTAATAAATATATTAACAAAATTATAACTGAAGTTTATATATATATATATATATATATATATATATATATATATATATATATATATATATATATATATATATATATATATATATATATATATATATATATATATAATGATTATTAAATTAGAGAGAAATTCGAACTTTTATTAACAAACAATCTATGCAAGTACAAATTATTTTTTTAATCAATAATTTAATAAACTAAACAAATATCTTAACAATACATTCAAACAACAAAACAAAAAATAGATGATTTTTTTTAAATTATCAAGTATTCTTACAAAACATCATACTGCTCAACACTTCTATAAAAAAAAATCCACTGGCATTTCACATCGCTTAAAATAGTATTTTGTGTGTACGCCTGTAAAAATATTGAATAAAAACTAACCAAGATAAAATTTATATGCAAGTTCTTTTTTCAAGAATAGCTAGGAAAATATGAATGTAAAAAGAGCATTAAAAATTTCATTCAGACTTTTACATGTTTAGATTATTTTTTAAATTGCAGTTAAAAAAATAGATTTTAATGAAATTTAACAATAAATTTGGTGATTGTGAGAAATTTTCATTGAAAAAGCAACGATATTAAAATGGAAAATCACTGCTTAAGATACTACAATTTTATATGCACCTAAAATAGTTTAAATTTCAGAAACATCTGGAAAATTAAAATAATTAAAATTGTGGAAATAATTACGTAATTAGAAATCGATTACGCATACGAAAATTTCCCTTAAATTTCATTAGAGCTAAATGTTGGGGGGGGGGGACATTCATATTTTAGAAAATAAGACAAAAAATTAACAAGTACGTTGAAACTCTTTTCTATATAAAGGGATTGGAGATATTTTAAAGAAAATCAAAAAGGAGAATTTTTAACAGCAACTGTATAACCAGTGTTCAGTTTAAATATACCACACCTTATTTGTAATTGCTTCGATTCATGAATTTTAAATGTTCGATTAACTTCATATTATACACAATGCATTAATGCATTATCAAGTAACAATATTTACAAGTGACATTTCGTAAAACAATATAAATCGAAGATGTGAAAATAATGCAGTACATATAACTATTTGGAACAGCTAGCATAAAAATAAGCTTTTTTTATTTTATTTTTAAAGATTTTAAAATGTGCTAAGTCCAGCAGCTATGAAAACGTGTTTGTGAAATCTATTTTGGATAAGAGAAATATTTTCTATGCCTTGTTATGCATAATCACAGGACAAATTGAGTTCTATAGCTTGTTCATGGAAATAAATGGAATTTTAAGCACTTCTCGTTTAGAATTTAAAAGAAAAAAAATTTACATAGAAAAATTTCCACACCTAAATTTATTTAAAGTGATGGGGAAAAAAACGCCTTGAATGGCAAGCCATACTAATTACTTTAGAATAATTATTAGAACCGCGGTAAACTAATCGATCAGGGCATCGTTACCGGAAGGTAATGAGTTCGAATCCCGGCTTATCCGAAGATCCGTAGTGTTCACTAATGGCGACTGGGCACGTAAAATATGTCGTGGTCACAATGTCCTCCATGTTCCCATTCCAAATTGATACATCTGGATGTGTTAGGAGCCAAGCCTTGAGTATTCCCTGGTTTCCTATCTCTAAATGCGAAGATCCAGATGGTGCTGCCACATATGAGCCCCTTACGAGGATGGAAGCACCCTCGTAAGGGGGATGGGTGCTCAGTTCAGAAACGGAAGACGCTCTTTCTGATTTCATACGCACAGTTCGTGACAAGTTCCAGGTTCGACTTCAAGTGTCATAAGTAACAACAATTATTTCAAAGAAACCTATTGCCTAATCAGATTCTATTGCCCTTCTCAACATAATAGCATAGCAGATACATCATTTTTATAAATGCATGCGGCACTTATGTTTATTAAGGTAAATATTTTTATTTTAATAAGAAATCGAAACTTTTAAAAAAAAATTTCATAAAAAATAATTTTTACTAACACTTATACATTAAAATATTTATAGAATTATAGCTCAAAAATGTTCTTACAATAAAAGCGATGAATAAATGCTAAGAATGAAATGTTAACAATATAATATTCATGTCAATTATTACCAATAACGTGTATCAAATTAAATAACAAAGATAAATGAAATTAGTTATTCTCCCATCCCCCTCTCTCATTATTCAGAAATATCATTTTTGGTATATTTGCAAATAATTTCAAGAAAGCTCTATTAACGGAAAAATATTTAAATTAAATTTCTGTTGTGATTCAATCTAAAATATTCCGAGAGAAATAGTTATTAAAGGAAACAGAAAAAACATTTTTCCCCCCCAAATAAGTAAATCTAACAAGCCAAACAGGGAAGGGCCAATTAATTCGCAGCTAAAATAAATTCAGTTGAGTCAGCTTCTCTTTGACTTGTCTATTACTAGATTTGATTGAGAAATGCAGACAGTTTATTCCAAATAAGAAATTGCAAAAAAGCAAAACGGTAATTAAGAAAATGAATCATCACTTCCAGTAGCTTTTTTAAATTTAGATTTTGTGATTGGAGATATTTTTAGGTTTAAATTGAGTTTTTGATACACATTAAAAAGTATACAATTATATAAACTTAATCGATAATTAATCACATTATTTATAAAATGGTATCTATGACAAAAAATGAACGTAAAAAATCTGACAGACTGATCTTGATGAAAAATTCCGTTTAAAAATACAACAAAAAATACTTTTTAATTAGTAGTAGTAAAAATAAGGAAATAAATATAATGATAAAAATTAGAATTAGTTGAATTAATTAGTGAAAATCTTTTGGTTTGCTTTATATTCGGTTTTTATTCTCTGGCGCTATAATAATTTAGATCAGAGCTTGGTGTTCAAAATGAATTACAAATCACGCAAAACATCTAAGATTCAGATAGGAACCGAGTACAGGAATTGTTGAAATGAAGGTAATTGATCAGTCACCAATCAATAAGATTTTAATATATTAACTATTATAGAATTAATAAAAAATTTTTATTATCGTTTTAAAAAAAAATGTATAGCTAAAAAGTCTCAGAAACTGCTATAAATAATTAATAATCACATACATGCAATATAATCTAATACTGATTTTCAGATATCGACATATTCTTCATATAAGAAAAGAAAAATCTTTTCAGTAATTACAGTTTAGAATTGTAATTTTGTGTTTACTATTCTAATCCTCCCGATATACGAATGTGATATACTATCAGTAGGATAGGCGATTTCTTAGTCTATTTCCTAGTATTCGTGAATAAAAAAAATTAAATACTATAAGCGAAAAAGATACGCAATTAATTGTAATGATGTATTTTGAAAATGGAAAAAAATACGAAAAAATAGGTAAAAAAGTGAGAATAGATAATTTTCAGATTTATAAAGATAACAATAAATTGTTTAACTGCAAGAAAATGTCAACCCACATAAAAATTAAGAATCCTTCATATGTTGGTTTCCCTTTGCATACAGTATTTTTCATTACATTTGACACTGACAAAATTAGTCTAGCATTAGTCACTGACAAAAATGAACTTCTAGATCTTATACGAGAATTGTTTTTTCCTTCGGTTGAAGAAAATAATGGAACCGTTTCTGTTTCAAACATTCCAAAAGTCGTTTTTTTTTTTTTTTTTTTTTTTTTTTTTTCCCCCCCTTCTTTAAAAAATCATTAGTTATTTTTCACTCTCCAAAAATAATTCCCACATTATTATCATGTAGCAAACCTAGTGAGTTATAAAGAATGTATTAAATAATTCTCTCAATAAATACTAAAGGAGCATATTAAATTTAATCTTAACTAAATCGTAGTTAAATAATCCTATTTCGAACTTAATATTCAGAAATACATGTCTGAAAATACCATCAATTATTATATAGATATATAGCATTAACCATTAATTCACCAATGAAATTTTGCTACATCTTTGTGTTACAATATTTATAATTAAAATAGAATTATATCCTTTTTATTTTATGAGTAAGATTAAAATCAGCTGAAATAGCCTTGAACTATAGGGTAAGCTTCATTCATAGTGATAGCCCACGTTGATAAATTCTTAGCTTTGAATTTTTAATATATGTTAGCTTTTCATTTTCATACACATTTAAAATGTTTTTGCTGTTGGTTTAAATTTGATTTCCGTTTGCTTGTTGTTAAACATACTGCTTTTATTTGTATTTTGAATTAGTTTTCACAGCTTTGGGAAATCCTAATAACCTGGCAGCACACATCGGAAATTACTTTTTTATGCAATGCATTACACAACTTTTTCACAAAATAGCCTTTAAATAAAATTCCAGAAAGGAAAATTGTGAAATCCATTTTGAAATCATACTCAGGCACGTGCCACCGTAGAATTGCTAATAACTTACACACCTCTTATAATATTTAACATGTTAATTTGAGGGATGTTGTTTTCATGGTCTTGGGATTTTAAAAACATAATGATATCGTAAATATCTCATTAAATTTTACATTCGATATGAAAGAAGGAAAAAGATTAAAAAAAATTTATATACAAAAATATTTACAAACACAATTTTAACTTTTAAATTAACCAGTTCAATGAATAAAGTAATCAAATATGTATCAAAAATATCAGTATAAAAGAGAGCAACGCTACCTTAATAGTAAAAACACAGGATCCAATTTTAATTCACGTGATTTTAACTTACGCTGCTCGATTTTATCACACAACTTTTAAAAATAAGGGCAAAATTTATTTATACATTGCTTTTCCTTATCTACGTTTAGAAATTATAAAAGTTACAGAAAATTAAAAATCTATTAATTTATATAAATATTAAAAAAGGAAAGATAATACAATTAATAATTTGCACACATGCATTAGTGAAACAGCAAATTTTAAAATAAAAAAATTGATATTAAAAAATCCCTTACATCTTTGTTCATATTTAATCAAAAAGTAAAATAGATGTGCACCCAGTAAACATAATCTCAAATAATGTCTTCGATTTAATGAACTTCAATACTGATAAGCCATTAACGAAATTCTTTCGCAACTTCCACTAGTGAAATTTCGTCAACAAAATTTCGAAACGCTGACGCATCATATTTTACTTATCAATTATTAAAAATCCACGTCTGCACAATAACCTTTTTTTCATTTCGCAAGAATAAACTTCAGCGATCATTGTCTTAAATTTCGATTCAACAATCACCTCTAAGGAATGGATGTTGAGAGTTGTTCGGAATATATTTTCAGCAGTATGTCCCTGTCGAGTGACTTTCCTGACCAGTGAAAAAAAAATGACCATTGAAATCATTCCGTTAAAAAGAAATATAAAGGTTTCAATCTTCCCAAATGATTATCAGAAAAATTCGGTTTTGTTATGTATCATAATTTGGGACAGCTATAATTATATATTTTATTCAAGTAATTACCTTCTACTACTGATTTTCCCTTTTACATGTTGAATACATTAAAATATGTACTTCTATATACCTATTGTATATATTTATACAGAGACATGCATTGTATTTCAGTACCAACAATCATTTAAGTCCTTACAATAGTAGAAAATTACTCTCTACTTATGAAATCCTCGGACCTAAGGTGAGCACATTCTATTCGTAATATGTAAAATCAAAATTCATTTAATTAAGGTCAATTTACGATTACAGTTAGCTAATTTCAAATAACTATAAAAGAAAATACATGTTGATTTAAGTATAGTATGATTAAGGTAACACAAAATATTTGTGTTACCACAGCAAACATTTTCTATAAAATGGGTTTTTTTTTTTCTTTTCCCCAAATTAATTTTATTTTTATTATAATGTTTATAGCGAAATAAGAGTATTGCAATGAAGTTTTGAATAAATTTTATTTTTATGATAGCATATATACATTTTAAATATTATCTAGTTCACAAATCAGTAAAGCAACTGTGTTTTAGTATTTCGTACAATAGAAAATTTTGAACTTTTTCATTTACTCATCAAATCGTCACAAATATATAATTTTAATAAAAGCATTAAGATATTTTTGAATTTCTTACTACCTGTAAGATATACAAATTTGAAATATTTTATGTTTTCTTTGAAAATGCAGAGGGTTACGTTAGGAAATTTTCTTAATGCACAAAAATAAATTATCCTGTAAAATGAGATCACTTATTTTTTTAGAATGAAATTTCGTATATAACCTAAAATAAATCTTTAACTGTTCGCCAAACGTTTTTGTCATATAGGCGAGAATTTTATTTAGAAAATGAATTAAGCATTTTTGAATTATATAATTATTTTTAATACTTAAATGAAAACACCAATTAATAAACTAATACATCAGCAGTTCAATTCATATTAATCAAAATATCAATGAACGTTTATGTATTTTTACATCGTAAAAAATAGGATTTGTTTATACGGAGTCGAAGTAGTTGGTCGATCCAGCAGTAAAATGGGCAAATGTGTATATAATTTAATAAATTCAGATTAAGTCCATGATTATTATAAATTAGCATGTAAATAAAAAAAACTCAAAATTTTCTTGAAAATGTTTGCGGCATTAATATCATCAAAACACATTCATACCAAGAAATTCAAGTTAAAAGATGCCTACGCATGCTTTGAATTTCTTCCTCGGTTTTAGACCAATTAAACCAACCAATGACTGAAAACAGAGCCCATTGTCAAAGAACAAAGAGAGGGTATTCTTACTTTATTTCCCAAGTTCTTGACCGAATGTCACATGAAGTGCCAGAACAACCGAGGTCATTGTGTATTCCAAAAACAATAGTAAATCAGTCTTCTTCACTATGCATCGCTCTTATTCTCGATGTAAAAGTTCACATTTGCATGAATAACCGCAGTCAACCCAAACATCTGCGCATCTCGAAATGAAAACATTCTTAATTGATTTAGGAATAACATCACCCTGCTTATAGTTTCCGATAAAATAAATTACAACGCTTTAATAAAATAAAAAAAAAATTCAAAAGAATTTCAATATGCTCTCAAAATTAATATTTTACAACAAAAATTAATTTGGAATTATAATATTTATAAATTTAAATTCTGAAAATAACGATAGTAATCTGTTTTTTTTTTTTTTTCCCCCCAAAATCTCTATAAAGTTCTTCATGAATGAATAAATAAATCTTTCTCGCGGTTATTTACTGTTTCTGAGAGTAAAAGGCTTCATTATTTTTTTTTTTTATTAATACGATAATAAAAGATTACAAAATATTCAAACAATATTAACAGAAAATAGAAAGTGCTTTTCGTACAAAAGGCGTTTAAAATTTTTTTGAGTAAATTTAAATACACATACACATTGTGAAAACTAGTATTTGTTTCATATATTGCTTTGCGTTCATTCCCCCCCCCCCTGGTAAACGAGGGTTAAAAGCAGACACTGCTTAAAGTGGGTTATGCCAACTACTAAAATTTACAATTATAACAGAAACTCACAACAGAAGTAGTATTAGTATTAACTATCAGGGAAGAAATCAATATATGTGAAAAAATGAAATTATACTAACGCAATTTAAAATAGTTGATGACTAGCAAATAATATAAATAAATGAAATAAAAATTATTAAATAAAATGTTATATTAATTAGTATTAAATGTTTTTTACATTTATATAAATTATCTCTTATGAACAAAGTTTGACGTTAAAATAAACTACGATAAATTTTTTGAATTGACATTACAAATTAGTCATATTTATGACTATGGTTACGATAAATTCACAATATCTATTAAAAAAATTTGAATGCAGAGTTTAAAAACAATAATTTGTATCCACAAGAAATTATATGATCAAAAAAGTAGTCAGTTGCATAATAAAATATTAATTGAAAGAAATTCATGGTGAATTTTTTCTAGGTTTTCAAATTTATGATATATAAAAAGCAAAAAATTTAAACGTTAATCCCGTTAATTTTTATTTTTACATTTAATAATTAATTTGTAACGAGGCATATATATTCGTACGAGAAATTTTTTCTTTTCTTTTCTTTCTTTTTTGGGATAAATTGTGAGTCGGTATAGTGGTAATCAATAATTTCAACTTATTTTTTTCATTCATTACATTCGGCTATTTCGTAATTGAATGAAAATATTTGCATGGGGGGGGGGCTGAAGATTTACTATTTAAGGATGATATCATTAAATTTAATGATAAACTTTGGTGAAATGGTAGTCATACGTGATATACTTAGTTGTAATTTTTAAACATTTCGGCATCTTTTATATAAAGAATATATTTAGTTTATTTATAATTTTGTCCATTGAAACATGTTCATCAATCTTGAAGAATTGTGTAGACTGATAATATCATGGTACAGTATCGTACTTATAATTAGTTGAATGCTGTCTACGATTTCTATAAGATATAGTAACCGAATTTACGAGTAACAAGAAAAAAAATTCTTCTGTTTCTACTACCGATTTTAATTGAATTTTTACACGAACTTATCATAAAAATCTGATTTTATCCGATTTACTTACTTATTTTTATTTTTTTATATTTTAAAAATTAGTAACTCGGTGAAACATTATTCAAATTGTTTTAATTACAACAATCATATGAAGATAAAGGTTGATTATTTTTTTATTTTATTTTTATTTATTTATTTAAGAATTATTCTTTTGTACAAAATTCATCCATTTCCATATTTATTTGATACCTAGAATATTTTTGAATTGTTCGATAATACTCTAAACTTACTTTTCTAAATACGAAGATTTCAATCGAGATTTTTTTTTTTTTTTTTTTAAAGAATATAAACACATATTTGCATGAAATTTATTAGATTGCATTTAATATCGTAAAAATTAATATTAAAATAAAATTATTTAAAAACACTTTTTTTTTATGCCGTGGATAGTATTGACCATGTTTATACATATGCACTAACAAACATGACTTTGATACAATAGTTTATTTTGAATTTATATACTGTGAAAGTATAGTTAGATTTGGATTTTTCTTTATGTCAGCAAGAATGCAAGAACTTAAACACGAAGGAAGAATAACAAGAAGAAAGGAGGGAAGTTATATTTAGTTTACGAAAATAAATGAATTCTTTATTATTTTAGGGAAGGGGGACCAAATTAATACTTTTAATTTTACTTTAAATACAATAAATACTTTTTTAATGTAAACTACAAATTCATTCATTTAAGCACGACCATCAATAATAAAAATAAATCATAATTATTACATCATTTATTTAATAAAATTTCTCATTCCAGAGTATATTATTAGCCTAGAAATGTTATTTGTTTTAGCTTTCATAATTTTTGCTCTATTTATATATATATATATTCTTTTGATACGTTCTTTTGTCTCCAATTCTTTAAGATTAAAACGAAATATTAATCAAGTAGTTTGATGAACACTTCAAAACACATCCTTTTCAGTCCACAAAAGATAAATTACTGATACTTGTATTATCTCTAATTAATGATTTTTCTGAAGTCCTTGTTCCTCCAGTCAGATGTTTCCAGATTTTGAAATCCTCTAACTGCTGCATTAAATCGGCCATTAAAGTCCACAAAAACTAAAAGATTCCTTTCACGCAGGTTAGTATAAAGTCACCCCCCTTTGACAGAAAATTATCAAGCTCAAATTTTTTCACATCTTGAATGTATTATTGCTTAAAGCACAAGTAATATGTGAGAAATTCTTCAGAAATTCAATTTATTACTAGGGATTTCGAATGCTTTTATAATTTACACTTATTTTTAACATTTTTAAATAAACATTTGAAAGATAAATTATCAAAACAAAGTAAAAAGATACTTCAGTAATCGGACTGCGTATTGACAAATAAAATGAATATATAACTTTTCAAAAATTAACTTCTGGTTTAAGATTACATAAGCTACCTTTCGTCATATATTATTGCAAGATTTAGATATCTTATGTACTTTTGGAAGCTATTTGTAAATGACTTACTTTAAAAATTATTGATACGATTGATGGAAGTCCAAACACACAAATGGTTTGGCAATCAAACGGTGAGCAAAAAAGTCCGAAACTTCAAATTTGGTGTCGATAGTGTGTGTGTATGTGTTTATATGAGAGAAAGAAATTAATCCCACAATATTTACTCAATGCATAAATTAATTACTAATACTAGTCATTCAAAAAGGAATGCAAGAGATTTCATTCTCAAATATGCCCAAGTTACTAATCAATATTTCATAATACACATTATTTTATTGCTATATAATAAATGCACGCGATATGCATATTTATCTATTTACATTTATTTGAATATTATTTGCAATATATAGATAGATAAAATGTAATTCAATGCAAAAAAAATTTAGTCGGTAATAATTACTGACTTGAATATCAGGCCAGTAATTACTACACTAAATTATAAAGCGGGCAACAAACGTGCAGTTTTCCCTTGAACAATTTTAAAAATAAACGATTTTTTTTTAAATTGCCCAAAAAAATATAAAGTTTTCACTGAAAAAATACTTCTGTATATGAATTATGACAAATAAATTTCTTGCAAAATCAACTGCCTATTTCAATTTATTTTACAAATAAAAACTGCGAAAATAAAATGAAATCAATATAATACAGTTTTAAATAATTATTACATACATTAATAATAAAAAATTTTAAAAAATAAAGTTTTTTTACTAATAAATTCTAATCTTTCATGAAATAATTTATTTAAAATACAAAATTAACAAAAAAAAAATTTTTTTTGTAAATTTTTTTTACTATACGGACAAGTAAACAAATTTTTAAATAAATATATATATATATAAAAAAAACTATTGATTATTTGTATGTTAAAAAAATTTCGTGACTAACTTAAAAATTTAATGAAATTTCTTTAGATGACTGGTTACAATTGTTTTTGGTGTTTAGTTGAAGAAAACTGTAAATTCGCGATATTTACTTCGCATCAAAACATTGACTGTACAAATCAATGTTAATAATATGATAATACAAATAATTGCTGATGAATTTTCAAATGCAGAAAATTTTTTATTATCTTTTTTTTTCACGCAGTGAACTAACAAATATTCAAAATAAAACTTTTCACCGTAGTAAAATAGTCCACAAACAAAATCACGTAAATTCTAAAAAAATTAAAACAGTATTACGTTATTACAAAATAAATTTTGCTAGTTGCTGCGCTAAAAAAAATTTAAAAATTATAGAACTTCATAATTCATGGATGAATTTGTTCCATATTTATAATTAATGTTTTAAAACGAAACCTGAAGTTAAAATCATCAATAAATTTTAAGTATTTCTAGGACAACCTTAAGATTTCTTAATTAACATTTTTTAGAATATTTCTGCTTTCAACAATAATATAATTTTATAATTTGAAATTCGCTTGAGTTTTTCTATTCATATTGTTTATATATTATGAAAGGAAACAAAAAGAATTAAAAATCTTAACATATTCGAAAACGTTTACTGTAAAATTATAATTTTATCCTGTTTTAAAATCAAATTGTTTCACTTAATCTATTTAAAAAATTCAAATATGAAAAAATCCAGAAAGCAACAAACTGAAACATCAGCACTGAATTTATTTTTCACATTGTATCTTATGGACCAGTGTTTCGATGTGAATGTTACTCCAAGCAGGATCAATAGCAAAGCGCTCGCTATAATAGGAAAAAAAATCCTTTTTCCATACACGCTATCCAGATTCGCCAGCTCGGAATTTAATTTCTGGGGCACAAATGCATAGGGATCAAAACAAAACAGCAGCGCGGACATAGTATAAGCTTCCTAGGAAGAACGGAAACAACCAGTCAGCAGGGCGGATTGCCAAGGAAAGGCGCATGTCTGGTTTTCAGATCACGCGCGTTGCAGGTATTGACGTCATTGCCATTATCAGGGAGAAAGGGGTGGGAGCTATTACAGGCATCACACAGCCATTTTCGTGGAATTCCGCTTCCTAATTTCGCCCTTCAGCAACAAAATATTTCTCTCCCTGGTTTCGTTCCACGGTGAATCTGCAAAGCACCGTCTTATTTTAGAAGGAAACACTTTGCAAATTGTTTAAAATAACGCCAATTCAAAAGAACATTTTAATCAGAGAATGCTCACATTATACTGAATAATTTTAATTTTTCTATTTTAAAAATACCACACGAAAATGAACTGTCAGAATGAACAGACAAATCTTCAAATAAGATTAAAAATATCATATTATAACAAATTTTGAGAGTTGAATGTTTATATATGTATAATTAGTAAAACAATACTTATTTCCTGGATTGAATCATTTTACAAATTATTCTAGTAGCTTAAAAAAATGAACAGAAAATGCTTCTGGAATTAACAATAGTTTATTAATAACCGAATTAATTAAATTCTTGGAACCTAAATTTTAATATATAATATATTGCAGAGCTATTTTGCCGAGCACATATAACACAAGGGTTAAAAAACCAACATTTCACCAAAATATAGATTTTTTTTATTTTTTTAAAATATAACTTACACTAGTATGGCTCGGAGGGAAAACTAGTTGTGCATTTTTATGCAGGAAATGTTTTGATTAAACCACACGAACCGTTACAGGAAGCCTTTTGAAAACAGTGAATTAAACAATTCACATTTGATGAGATCTAGTTCAGTTAGAAATTAGTTTACTATAAATTCTGTCTAGCATTCATGAAATAGGGCATTTCGATAAGTTGGTCGGTTTATCACTCTGCAGTCACTATCAGCGTTAATTCGACGGCGAATCACGAAAAATATCGACAATATCGTCAAACTAGGTTTAATGAGAAAAAACATGATATTATTTATTCTTCGGTTTTAAATCCCGGAATACACGCATAAAATTGTAGTACTTAGACAAATAATATTCAAACCAAAAAGTATTAATAATAGAATTTTTTATTCAATTCAATTAAAACAAAATAAATACAAAAACGTGTCAACAAAAACATATGTGTGTGTGTGTGTTTTCGTGAGATTTTAAGTATACATATATTCATACGTACGCTTTAACTATATCATGTTAATAAAAGAAAATTTTTTAACATATTTATGTATAGCATAGATAGATGCCCTTTCATTTTTTATTTAAATCACTCTTAAAATACCATTTCCAATACATCACATACAAATGAGAATATAACATTTTATTAAAATCGAATCGCAAAATATTCTCGATCAAATCAGATGCTCTCAGGTGCAACAACATATTACAACAATAAATAATTCACGATGCACATAAAGTGGTACTCAAGTAAAAATTACTAAAGATAGTAATTAAGTGTGTTTACAATCAATTACTTATAACATTGAACGAATAATTTTTGTATTTTGCTTTTAATAGGATAAATAATTTTTCTTTCTGGATAGAAGGTAGAATAACAATACATCCTATATTCCTACCGTCTATCTAGGATGCAAAACAGTCATAAATGTAATGAATTTATATTCAGCATGCGTGTTTATTCAATAACTTTAAACATTCTATATTTGAATCTTATATATTGATTTTACATAAGTATATTTTATAGTAGCATAATAATTAAAGAAATATATTAATTTAAATGTATAATTTAAATATTCTTAGAAATAAAACTTATGATGTTTCTGATATATATTCGAAATCAAAAGGTAAATTTAAAATTTAGTTTTCCAATTATATTATTTTCTTTAAGATATTTCATGATCAAAGTCAGTGTGAGAAAAACAATTATTCAAAAGATAAGATGGTAGAGTCATAATTTAACTCTATTTAAATAAGTAAAACTATGACTCAACCCTCCTAAGAGATTTAATAACAAAATAAAAAAAATAATGAGCATTTGTTGATGGACATTTTTTCTTTTTCAAATTTCATTTTAGTAGTTATAAATTTATGACTCTTTTACAGATTTTGATAAAGAAATGTGCGATCGGTCTAATGGATTTATTAATAATTAAACATAAAATATGTTAGAAGCGCAGTTCCTATTTCGAAACACAGAATTTTCTGTTTAAAATAATTATTATGATAACTATCTCTAGATAAATAATGGATCGGAAAAATTATCACAAGGTTTATGCATAGTTTTCCAGGTAACTGAACTCTTAGTTAACAGTGTCAGTTGACAAAGCCTATTTACTAAATCTATTTTCTTTCACGTCTATTTTACTCTAGGCGCGACATTAATGTATTTTCCAGTAAAACTCAAGGTAAAATTAATGAAAAAAATTAAAATAAAAAATTGGAAATCAATATATAGAATACATCACAAGGATACCATAAAAATAAAATACACACAAATTATGTAATCTTAATGAGATGATGAGTAAACAAATTCACTTTAGCATGGTTGTATAAAATGAAAAAATACAAAACAATTACAAAAATGTTATGCAATTCTGATACCATACAACGAACACCCTTGAAAAGAGAGCTGGAAGAACTATTGAATGGAAAATACCCTAACCCTTTTTGTTATTTGCTGTAATTGAACTTACACTTATTTGTGTTAGAAGATGATACAGGTAGTTTGACATTAGTAGAAGGAAAAGCAATTCTTGAGACTAGCGATTATTTTTATTACTTACATGAGTATCCACAATCAAATTTCATTGAGGTGATGGAGATTCTGAGTCTCACGTGATTTTGGGTTCTGCCGATTGAAAACTATGCATAAATGTAATCTATTAAAGAGTTAAAAGTTTTCAATATTTCTTGGAATTCTTGGAAAATTATTCAATGGAAATAATAAAAGGTGCCATTTAGGTGAGGTTACGCTTTGGAATGGGTTACATGTAAAACGTCGAGCTAAGGTGGTTGTATTAATTCGTTAATTGAATCTAATGTAAGCATAGTAAGTAAGGGACTGTCATCTAAAATAAGAAACTCGTAACTCCTTTCTTTAAAGCTGCTTATGTCATACTTGTGAACATTTTTATAACTTTCTTTCTAACAAGTGAAATACAAAGAAATTAATAACATTTAGAATAATATAACAGCAACTACTTCATCTATGGAAAAAAAGTACTATTTTAAGCACTAAATAAAGGAAAAAAACAAAATAATTCAAGTTGAAAGCAAAGTGTATTTCTCCTCCATCAAAGTATTTCATTTATTTTCATTTGCTCGAAATATGATTGAAAAATTTTGCATCACAACCGATAATTTTTACCATTAAAAAAAGAAAAATGGCGGCAATTTTTTGAAAAAGTCACGTTTATGTCATAATTTGATTGAAAACAGAATAGCTGCAAGAAGACCTTACCCTGTTTTAGGACAATATTTTTATAACTGATATCTGACTATTTTAAACAAATTAAACTCTCAAAACACATATTTCACAATTAATATTTGCATTAAATATAGTGATAACTAAATTTACAAATGTTGTTTGAATTGGAATTACCGCCAATAACACCCAAAAAATGATTCTTTCACTTATTTCAACACAATTATGTATAAAACTATTTAAACGTATTTCATGTATGCAATTAATTTAAAAATTTAGAAAATCAACTGTAAGCATAATTGTTATGAAATGGAATATAGTTTAAAAAATGGATGACATCAAAATTTACAAAATATTTCATTTTGTTTTAATTTATTGAATAACAGTGAGGGAAAGTGTATAGTATGTTACTTGTGAACAATCAAAAACTCTAAAAGCACTCTCCTTTAAAATGAGTATGAATCAGATACACAGATGATTAAGCAAAAATAGAAGTTACACACTATTATCTCTTACCCCCCACTTAGAAATAAAATCTGATGGATTTGTAGAAGCATTGTATTTTAATATACCATTTAACAGACTATAGTGCAATATATTTATAGAAATAATCCGGAGGATTATGTTATATTTAAAATCAGAATAAAAATAAATTTATAATTTTAAGTATAATATGTAAAAATAACTTGAAAAATTGAAATGCTCGATTTTATTAAAAATTTACGTCAAGTATTTTAAAATAATAAGTTCAAAATCATTCATGATAAAAGAGCTGAAAAGCACGAATATCTTTTAAATATTATTTTATATATATGTAAGGATTTTTTCCACTAAAAAAGTTCTAATAGATTGATGAACCTTTGAGATTCATGAAAAAAATGTATGGATTTATTTTAAAAAACGAATGAAAATATCGAATTTAACACTACAAGAGCCGGAAGTGAAGGCATATTGTGGGGAACCCAGTAGATGAGCCATCGAGGTCTCAAAAGTGGGTCTTCATAATTTAGAAGCATGGACATAGCAGAAAAAATGGTCTGCCGCCCTCAGAGGATTCAATTCACATGGAGGACATTGCAAACACAACGTGTCCCAGCCAACATAAGCGAACAAGTCGGATTTCCGGCGGGATTTGAATTCACAACCTTTTGAAAATGAGAATAAACGCCGTTACCAACCAGGCTACCGCGGCCTATATTTAAGAAACTTATTTCAAGAAAATTTGCATGGAAAAGGGACATAGTAGCAGAGTAAGAATTTAAAAAATGTTCACAAATAGAAAATTAATCATCAATATATTTCTTATAAACTAAACATATCAATTTGCCACGAATATAAAAAAATTAGTTAAAAATTGAAATATATAATGCAAATATTAGGAAAGGGAAGAAAAATACAAAAACTTAATTAAAAATTGTATAATAGTTTACTCATACAATCTAAACAAGAAATGATTTAGTGTCATGCAGTGAAATTAAGCCGTTATATATATAATTTGTGCATTGAATTTTACATTTAAACTTTAAATTCATAAGTTTCACTGTAAGTAAAGTTTGTCATAGAGTTCACACATTTCTAGAGTAAATATTCTGCTACAGATTTTTCACTAATTCTCAAGATAAACTTCGAAATTTCAAAAAAGAACTAATATGTAGCTGGGTTATAAAGTTGTAATAAATTCAAAATGCATATTAAAATTGCGAAATTAGTAATATTTCAATTAAAAATTGGAATGATAATTAGGAATAAGAAATGTAATGGTACTTTGAACAACACATAACACTTACATTGCATGAAAATCGTAAATATAGTTTTAGTAAAAAATTGAAATCAAAGGTTTCATTTTAAGCTGTATTGAAATCAAATATTACTATTGCTAATAACATAATTTTTCATGCTCCCATAGTTGCTTTATTTTAAGCAAAAGCGTTAATAGTCTCACCGATTTTTTTTTATTTTCCGTAAGAAAAAACTTTAACCGAAAAAAAAATTGCGTCATTAATTAATGCTTTTGAATGACTGTCTTTCAATTTATTCACTTGAAATTATTCCAAGAACAACACTCACTACTTCAAAATTTGCAATAATGAGGAAGCCTCTCGAGATAATGTCAAGGTCATTTATATTTCTCTTCACTAACTAGAACTGAATACTCCAGAAAAAAATTTAACAACACACAAATTTTATTTATTTATATATATATATATATATTATTCAAGATATGTGGCCAATGAATAAACATCTTATTTTTAAGAAAGCAATGTTTTGTCTACCATTTTAAGCTCATGCTGCTTAAAAGAGTACCCGAGTACTATGTCATACTCGAGATAGGATTCGAACTAGAGAATTGTTGACTTAAAAACGCGAGTGCTAAACATATAACTTCTATTTTAACTTTTTGAAAAGGGTGAGGAATACATATTAGACTTTATGCGAAATCAATTGCAGGAACTAAAATCCGATTACATTTCTTTAATTTTCTATAAAATATAACTTTTTATTATTAAATATGCAGATCTATATTTAAAGAATGAAATATTATGCGAATTTTTAGTCATACTAATATATATATATATATCTTCTGAGAAGGAAGGGCAAGATTTTTTTATGTTATTCCTCACTATTTCTGTTTTCGCAATTCTACTTTTTTTTTTCATTTCTATTTCTTATTATTTCATCATAATTCTATTTTCCTTTGTTTTTAAATGATTTGCTTTGTTTTTATAAACGATTTTCGAATTTCTTATAAAAACTATTTCTGATTTAAACAATGCCTGTTAACATATTTTTTTGTATTGTAAATTTCTAAAAAAAATTTACATTGTTTCATAGATGATGCCATTACAATTCATTAAAAAACAATGCACATTAAGAAATCAAAATTTATGATTTGTTTCCAAGGAAAACATTTAAATATACAAATGAGATTATCGCAATGAAAATTGTTACGATACGTTTTTTCGATACTATTTCTAGAGGAAAGAGAAAAGTAACAAACAGCGCAAATTTTAAAGAAAATATACACCATAACTTTCCTTTTTGCAGAAGTTTCTTTCGAAACTTATTTTATTATACACTTTTTTTTTTTTTTCCTCTGACAACACTGATATGATACAGATATTCTTTCATGACGTAAATTAATAATATGTAGTTGTTTCTGTGGATTAGTATACTCATTCACAAATGATTCATTTGGATAAGCATTTATATACTTGACACAGTATTAATGTTGCAAATCTCATCCAGATTTCGTATTTTCCAAGAAAAACCCCTACAGTCTCAGTACACAGCGGTTCGGAAAAAGAAGCGCAAGAGCAAATAAGTTAGATTTGCATGACAGCCCAAGAAGCATTCATTATTTATGAAATGGTGCGTCCAATTCAAGCTAAACATATCTTCAAATTTAAAAAATATCTTATTTTTAAAATTTAGAAATATTTCACGAAAGACAATTCTGCGTAATAACTTTAATTAGTACAAATCTTCATTGTGAAATTTAACGTAACAGCTTTATAATTGAAGTGAAGGAGAAATTATATATTTTCTTAAAATTGCTCCAACTGGACACAATGGCCAACCTTTCAATAGAGGATTACGTAATTTAATCTTGTATGAGATTGATGGGGATTTGTAAGATTAATGAAAGTTGAAATAACTGAGCGCTCCTCATTAAAATAATGATAAAGGCCCTTATGAAAATGTTTAAATAAACTAAAGTGCTGAAATAGCGAAATGATAGACACTTGTACAAAGTTGTTATTTAATAACAGTATTTAATAATGTTGCTTACAATTTAGGTGTTAGTTTATAATTTTCATAAACGTGTTATTAGAAATAGAAGAAAAACGCATATTAACAGCTCAAAAGTAATTTTATAATTACCTCTATATATGTGCAAGAAAAAAGAAAGAATGAACATGCAATATGTGAAAGACTTTTCCACATAGTAAATTTAAAGCTGGTTTCTGCACTATTTCATTAATTATAAAATCAAATTTTTGGATATGTGTATTTTTACTTAAAGTATCTTTTTCTCCACAAAGTTACTAAAATCAGCGCACTTAAAAAATTAATTTACTTTATTTTATAGGATAATGTGTTTATTAATTTTGATACTAAAGAGTTATTCATTCAATATTTCATAAAATTATATATGAGGATAAATTTTTTTTAAAAAATTAAAATAGCTTTAAAAATTTATGACTTTGAAAAATAATAAAGCTCTCACAATTGACTAATCGAAGACAAATATTTTCAACTGAAATCGATATGATCTAGAAGACACAAAGCAAATATCTAATAAATTCAACCAAATCTTGTTTAGCAATAAATTTAAAACAATTAAAGAGATGTTGATTTCCCACTTTTTCTATTATTATCCAAAGCAAAATTTAAAAAAAAAAAAAAAAACATTAGAATAGGAGATAATATTTAGTTGATTATTTTAACACATACCATAGTAAAAAAAAATTCCATGAATTAACAATAATTTCCATTTTGAAACTTATAGTATGAGGCATATTGAAACTAACACACCGCATATTTATATTATAACGTATTGAATGGATTTTATGTTCCTGGTACTAATGAAATTCTAATATTATCTAATTAATATTTAAAGTCATGGCGTTTTAAATTTCACTCAAACACATGAATGAGAGAATTTTTTAGTTTAAATGAGACAAAATTGTTTGCTTTATTATAAGTAAAAGAAAACACAACTAATTTTAAATAACAACTTATCATAAAAAAAAAAAACTCCATAAGTTAGAATTTTTAAAGGGTAGATAATTTACATCATGTATAATGACACACTCTATACAACACTTTTTTTTTTTAAGAAAATTTTAATTAGCAAATATGAAACGAAAAATTTGAATTCAAAAACAAAAAACATGCTTTTTTATTAAAAAAACATTGAACTGTTAACGTAATGTAGTTTAACTGCCTAAATTGCCGTAAGGCATCTTGAACAGGCTGTTTAAAAGCATTGTCATAAGTCAAGATTTTCAAAAGAGTGACGTGAAATATTTCGCGTATCTTTTTTGTACCTAGAAAATATTATCATGGTGTAGCTATGCGACTAAGCATTGATTTTCATTTCACCCCGCCACACGTATTAAATACTAAACCCTCTGAATTATTTAGTTAAGAATCACTTTCACTTTGATCATTACTTTGTTTCTAATATTTAATTTACGTACAATATTTCAGTGAAAAAAATGTGAAGCAATACCTATTAAGACGAATAAAGAAGCTATCCCCCTAATTTGTGAAATTTCGTTACGGTGATATTATTATTGAATTGATTAAAGCGCATTCTAGATATTTTTTGAGATACATAAAATAGCTTCATTCCCTTTAAAGATTAAGAATTAATACATCAATCATCACTAATTATCAAAATGTTTAGGATTGATATCGTCACATATCATGAAGTGTTTAAGCACAATAGTATTATCAAAGAGAAATAATTCATTATATATTTATACGTTTATACATATGCAAGAGCAGTAATTTAACCATAAAATTGTTATTCAAATTATATCAAACAATTTAAATGAACTTTACCCGTTATCCTTTTGGTATAGTTCGAGGTTCCTCTACATAGATGGATGTGTGTATCAAGCAAATAAATTTCAGGTATTTTAAAAACGACTGAGTGATAATTTAGCAACGGAAAGAATATATTAATATCGAGAAATAACACTTTGTAACAATGATTAAAAAAAGTGCCTTTTGAGCGCGAAGCCTTACAGGTCCGAAGTTCGATCCTCAGGCTGGGAAAGATCGACAAAGCCTTTCATCCCTTCAATGGGTCGATAAACTGAGTACCAAGCATGCTTAGGTAATAAACAATGAGGGTTTCGCGTTAGGCTGACCACCGAACCGGAACTTATGCTTAATATGTCAGGGCCTTCAATCGATCGAAAAAGCAGTTATAGGCACTATAAGTTTTGACACCCCACCTCCCCATATAGGATGGAATTTAATTTATTTTATGTGGAGGGAAAAATTACAATATCTAAGAATATTAGAAAGAAAGAGAGTTTAGCATATTTAATGTGCATGTACAGAAAGAAAAATCCCCTCCCCAAAAAATTAATTCATTGTTTTCCTATGTTACTTTATTACTAAAAACTAATAACTTCAACTGAATAAACAATCTTGTTGCTGTAAAGATATCTCTTATGCAATTTCAGGAAAAGATATAGGCAACGTCAGGAAAACATATGTGCACTCTCGGCCTTGGCCCACAAGTAGAATGTCATGCCATACATAAGTTTAGTTTAGTTTTGGCAATGATTAAAAAAATAATGAATATTTAAAAACCTTTCGTAATAGTAGATGAACTTTTTTGACAACTTTAATTGTCAGGAGTAGTGTCAGAAAAAAATTAAATAATTTTTAAAAATGCGAAATAAGTTTAATAAATTAAATCATTTGAAAACGCGCGCGCGAGTTGCAGTAATTACTATTTATTAAAGTAGAAATAATCTTTATCATTAATTAAGAGTGTCTAATAATGAAAGTTCAGTACTTCAAATTTATTTCTTATACATTATTAAAATTTTTGCAGATGATTACAAACAAATGAAGTACAGGGATTTGGCAATTTTTTCAATTTTATTTCAGTTTTGCTAAGTTGAAAATGTAAATTTACTGATGATTGATATGAAATTACAAGACATAAAAAAGGAGTTAGAACAAAATAATACTGCATCTTTTTACTAAACAGCACATGAAATTAAAAACAGAGATGAAGAAATATTAAAACACATACATAACAGTTAAGTCATAAATGATTCATTTTTTAACATTAAGCATTCAATACGCTAACGATACGAAGATAGCTGCGATTGAAAAGCAGAAAAAAGGAGAATTTTCTTTCATGAAAAATGAATTGAAATAGTTTTAATGGCATAAAAATAAAATTTTTAAATGACAATCAGAAATCAACTTCAACTTTGAAGAGAAAAGGTTTGTTTGGTTTGGTTTCATTTTTCACATACGATGGCTGGTGGGTTAAGAAAAATATTTGGAAGTAGATTCCGATGCATTACAAATATTCAAACATGAAGTGGGATTCGACCCACGGGTTGATGAATCGAGGGGCAAAGCGTAATCATCCGTCTGCTAGCGGGGCTTAGTGTTGAGGGAAAAGTATGAGACCAAAGCACCGAATTTTTAAAAACATTTTTACTAAATTTATAGCTAAATGTCATCTTCAATTATAAATAAATGCATGATAAAATGCTATCTACCAAAAAATTTAACATAAAAATTCATACGTATTAATTTCAAATCAAATGTCCAAAATTTTGGCATGAAATCGATATTGCTGCACAAACATGAAAATGATACAAACAATAACAAAAACTATGGTTATTCTAGGGTAGACGTTAGACATCAATCCATAGAAAATTCGTGATATGAATGTCATCTAAGTTTTCTAAAAAAAAAATTCTTCCAAAAATGGTGGTTAATATATTTCTACAATATTTTTAACAAATATTCAAAGAATCAACGGTATTATTATTATTTATTTATTTTTAAATGAGCACTCTACTTTGCATACTTACGCATATCTATTCATTTTAATAAAATCTTTATTTTGTTAATCCGGATTGAATTGTAAAAAGCTGCACTAAACAGTCAAATTATATATATATATATATATATTGGGTTGCTTGGAAAGTCATTTCGTTTTTCAAATCTCATGAATCACTTTTTTGCAAGTTAAAACCAACCATTTTTTTATAAGTATTAAATCATGCTACGACCAGAGATGGCAAAAGGTATTGTACTAGAATTGACAATCTACAATTCAATAAATTATTTACTCGTTATACATTTTTTTTCATATAAAACGAAATAACTTTTCAAACAATCTAATATCAAGCTGATAGCCTATTTTTTTTAAATTAAAAGACTATGTTATATATCGAAATTCTGATTGCAGACCATTATTACTGCTGATTTGAACATACAGTTAAGTTGCTTATGGGTACGATACAATTAATGTAAACAATATATTATCATTCCGTTATCAGAACTCTAGTCTTTTGAAAAATGAACAAATCAAGGTCAACTACGCATTAAAACAAGAAAAAAAATTGTGCGGACTACATCCCTATCTTCTTTTTGATTATGATGTAATATTTTTAAAGAAAATAGCCTATTCTTTTTTCCTGCTTTCGAAAGCTCATTGTTGCTTTCGTTCTCCGGAGCGAAAGTGTATGTTTTTTCCAATATTCCGCCATTTTGCATTGCATTGAAATGCACATGAAAGTTACAAAATCAACATTTAATAATTTCATAGTTAAGAGAATGTTTCCGTGTTTTAGTTTTTATTTCATTTGTTTTCAGTTTAACGCAAGACTTCATTTCGTGGGGAAAACAGTATTTGAGCAAAGCTAAATAAATAGCAAATATCATTATTTAAAATACACTGAACAATTTTTATACAAATACAAAATCATACACCATAATTATAGGGAGCAATAATGGTTTGGAAATGTTTCACTTTTAAGTCAAATAATATATATATATATATATATATATATATATATATATATATATAT
>JAPDSC010129518.1:62941-77039 GCA_026290005.1 Latrodectus geometricus
ATATATATATATATATATATATATATATATATATATATATATATGTGTGTGTGTGTGTGTGTGTGTGCGCGCGCGCGCGCGCGTTCATTTTAAATGATTCTTTTACAGTATTCTTTGTATTCCACGAATAAATATTTGTTAACACTTGTAAAAAATTTCTTTTTGCTATTATTTAATTCTAATATTATTATTATTTAATAAGTAATAAACATTTTTTTCTTCTATTTACAATTTTTTACACACACACACACATCTTGTGTTGCTTATCCACAGAACAATAAATGAAAGATGGTAAATACACCAAAACTGAATTAGGTAAATAAGAGAATATTTAATTTTCAGTCCGTGACGAAAGAATAAACAAACAAGTGAACAAAAATTATAATTTCTGACATTGTGAGGGTTACTGATAATCGAATGATAATAATAAGTAATATAGTGTTCGCTTTATAACATGAAAGTGGGTAAGCACCAATCCTACTTTTCGATTAACAAAAATGAAAATTTGAATGGTCTTCCCTAACAGACCTTTTTCGACACAATCGAAATATAGTACTAACCAAACTTAACGAATGGTACATGTTTAGCGATAATATAAATCTAAGTAATAAAAATTTATTTTGAAAAATATAATGGAGAAATAGGAAAAATATGCTTGACAGTCGATGAAAGACACGCTTAACTTCTTTTCCCCTACAACTAAATATAAAAAAAAAAACTTAAATTTAACTCGTGTTATGATTTGAGTGCAATGCTTGGTTCAAGTCGTATTTTATTGATATTTTTTATACATGATTATACTATGTTTCAATAAATGTCTAACTTTTAGACCAATAACAAAAATTGTTTGATTTAATTATTTAAGAAAAGTAATTATACTTATTAAAAACTTTTTATATTAAGTATAATTACTTTATACTTAATATTTTTATTAATTACTTTATATATTATAATTAAAATATATAAAATAATTACTTTATTATTATTATTAATAATTTATTAATCTTATTGAAAACAATCCGTTCACGCGCGAAATATTTGACTCGAGAAACGAACAGTTATTGGTTGTAAAGTTTTCACAAAATTTATTAGTACGCACTCACAAATTTATATATATATATATATATATAAAGAAATTTTAAATATTTTATACAAAAATTTTTTACACTATTTAATACATTCCTTTCAAATATATTAGGTACTATCATTTTAATAATGTATATTAATTTTTAAAAAAAATCTCTTTTATTTAAAAAATGTTTACATTTTCTGAGATGAATTTAGAAACTTTCGAAATCTTGCCATATACGACTGTCGTAAATTAATAAATAAAATGTCCTTCATAGAATCAATTAACTCGGAGTGTATTTAAATTTCTTTTAATAATATTGGTATGATTGGATAAGTACTGAAAAAAAGCAGAATATTTTTTTTTTTAATGTGCTGTTAAAATTTAAGGAAATCAATTATGGTTTGTACAGACGTCGCATTAATAATTTATTAATGAATACTGCAGATCTCTTTAATTATCATTGCAAACTTATTAAAACAATTTCAATTGTAAAATTTAAATATATTTCAGAGTTTATTTAGTTTTATTTCCTTAAAACTGGTGGTATATCTAATTGTTTGAGTCTTAATTTTACTTTCAAAAGGAATTCAAGATAAATTCTATTTCAAAATTTGATTGTAAAATCTTGTTTCCTGCGCTGTTTATTATTTATTTTAAACTAAGTATCTCGGATTTTTGAGATAAGAAATTTTTTACTAGACTTAAAAACTTCAGCAATTGTAAATTTGCCTGGAATCAGTCGATTCTTCAAAGAATTATATTGAAGATTTTTCCCTAGACCAATATTTTATTGCCAGTTTTTGTATCAGAAGTAACTTAAATATTTATTAGAGGCATGTTCATATATATATATATATATATATATGAAATTCTAAATTTTAAGAGCAATGATATGGCATTAAGAAATATATAAGGTATTAGGAAATATACCTAAGCAATTTCGAAATATAAATATCAAATTCCGCACCTTTGTATATTCGGTAAAATATGAAACCTATTCTTATGAGTCTAATACAGAATACAACAAAGGACACTGTCCCAGAAAATAATATTTGGGCCAAGCAATACATTAGGCTAAGATTTTCATTTTATTGCTTCTAGTTATTCCTATTTTCCTATCATACAGTTTGACATACTAAAATAACAGCAAAACGAATAGAAAATTTGGAATCACATCACAAATCACGATGGCTATCTCCATCTTTGCAGCTAAAATAGAATTTGAACGACAAGTCAGAGGAGACATGCATTTTTCGAATTCCAAGTAGTACAAGACTATAAGCATGATACAAAATTTTCAACTTTTGAATCACACAACCCAAAATAATTTTGAAAATAAAAATCTAATATGCAAGCACTATATTTTTCCAATTTGCTTGTCTGTGTCCATTTATATGAAAATCTACAGTAATTCATTAGAGTTTTAGATTAAAAATAGGAATGTGAAGGTAACACATAAAATATCTAATTATATGAAATAATCCTTGCCCGTTTTTTAATAAGAAACATTTTTCAAAGCACCAGATTTGGTAATTATTAGCAATTCACAATGATAATTTATTCATTATTGATTACCCACTTTGAGAAATGAAATTAATTAGCGCGACTTGAATTTTGATTAATATAGTAATAAATTGCATGCAATTTTTTTATTACTTTCGATAACTTAACAATTTTTTTAAACATGGCGTTTCAGAACTCTAGCCACTACGGAAACTGATTTCAAAATCCTGTTCAGCAGCACAATGAATGAAAACGTTACCAAATATACATGACTTATATCTTTAACATGTCTTAAATTGATACAGGCTTTAACTTAACAGGAAAAAAATAAAACTCAAATTTTAAGAAGAACAGGTGTTTCCTATAAATTAAAAAAAAAAAGAAAATTCTTAATTCAAATAGCTTTATTTTAGAAAGAAGCTTCGACTCTGTCGATCTACATCAAGGGAGTGATACGGAATCATGACTTCGAATAAGTTTATCATTCGACAAACGAGCAAAAAAAATTTGTATTTTGTAACACGTAAATAAAAACAGATTAGATATAAAATTCCAACAGTAAGACATTAAAGGATTGGATAATATGAACGTCATAAAAAATCTTCAAACTGTCTGGCACTGATAAACCGCCCATATGGAAACATAGCTCTAAAATTGTTTATCAAGCAATGGTATGATAAACTTCAATACTTTTTTTTTAGAAAGTTCTGTTTATTTTTGAGTAAATTCTGTAATAAATCAAGATTGTATTTGCAATAATATAATTGCCTATTCTCAAGTAGAAAAATTATTGGCTTTAAGAAAATTTTCAATTTATACATGCCTGAATCGTATAAAAATCAGTCCAGTATTGTAAATGGTGTCTAATATTAAAAGATTTATTAAGAATCGTATGTTTTCTTAAAAACTTTCCAAAGAAAGGAAGTTATAGTTATGCATTTCCATTAGTAAAAGCCATAAACTCAACTGGCAATTCAAAGATAACTTTGCGTTTTTAAAAAGTTACCTTTATTTTTACAACTGAATTATTTCCACCCAGTAAGAGAAAAAAAGTTCTTCCGCACGCGCCTCAATAAAACATCAAAATCTCGGGCCAAGGGTGAAATTTTAAGAAAACATAGGAAGGCCTTTTTTAGAAAAGATTGGGAGTTGAAACTCAGAAGCCTTCTCCGCGCCAGATGGGAAAGATAAACGCTAACCACCATGACATATGGGTTTTATGATTTCAAAAGCTGTTCGGATATGGCGTTGGGTGGTTAGGTTTTACGGCATAAGATCGGTCAAAGAAGGACAAGTTGCGCCATGACATGGTGATAATACAACTCTATAACACAATAATTCAACACACAACTTAAGGAAAGCTTGGAAAAACAGAAATGCATCTATGTTACTAAAAAATATAACAGCTATCCATGTCATTTTAGTGAAGAATTATATGTATGTTTTTATCTTACATATACGTATGATCATATATACAAATATGAGATTTCTCTGGCATAAAAACTATTTCAGTACTTTAAGAAGGGATACAATGAGGAAGTCTACGGTGAGAAGCAAGAGGAAAAAGGACTTTGGTATCTTCAATTAATAAATTTCATTCTTATGGATTTAGTTTATTTCGGCAGATAAATGAACGCCTAAGATGCAATCAGAGATATAAGATGCATATGATCAATCCTTTATTTTAACCATTTCTGTGAATCTTACAAAATACTTCAAACAGAAGAAAAAAATTATGCTACAAACAATATTAACACATGCTTTAATAAGTTATATGAAATGTAATTAAAGAACCATATGAATTGAAAATTTTTTTATTCATAATCTAATGTAAATATAATTCTTTATTTCCCAGGGTAAGCATTTCAGTTACATAAGGAAATACTGCTGAAGAAATTAATTTTGTGCCAGCTTCATATTCGTTTTCAATGACTAATGGAAACCTCAGATCGAATGTGTGTTATGTCACAACATTAAATTACAGTTTTAAGAACTTGATATGATAATAAATATAATTCAAACAAGAATTATATTTATTATCCAATCTGGTTCTTATAAACTGTGATTTTCTTATGATATAAATTAAAACGAAAGGTTCGATATAACCGCTATTAAAATACACAATTTTCATCTAATATAAATTTCCTATTCTTTAGTTTTTTTTTATAAATTCTTACATTAAAAATATAATTATTCGTATCTTCCCCTTAATTAATAATTTAATGGAAAATATCTGACAAAAAATGACTATGAAAAAATATCTTTTGTAAAAGACTGAGCTTAATTTCCAGTCACTAAGTTACCATATGCAAATTCGAAACCTGCAGCCATTAAAGACTGAAAACAGTAACTATTCAAATTTTTACTGACGTCAAATTGCGTTGTTAATTACTTTTTTAACAGCTGGTCAAATATTTTTTCTATTTCACCAAACAAAAATAGTATCAAAAGAAAAACGACTTCTATCGTTATCATATACCTAAGTAATGAACGTTGTTTAAAAGGATTCAATAACTATGAGAGAGAAGAGTTATTTAAACTGAGTTACTTTTATTACATGTTAATACACTTTCAATCGGATTACTGAACAATTCCAATAACGCATTTTTTAATAAAATATAATTTGAAAAATTTTCAGAAAGAATTTTTTTACAAACAAGGAGTCAACTCCCCCCTCCCCATGGATTATTTCTTAACTAGAATATTTTACGACTTATTGTATGAATAACAAGTTCAGATTTCATTAAACCTTACAAATAGGAGTTCAAAATTAGTTATATTCAAACAATGAATAAAAGCCATCTCCTTTTCCTTTCAATTTAGCTTATAAATGATTAAATTTTTCAACTGGCATGCTTTCTTTCTCGTGAGGAATTTTCTCCTAGAGAATAAATTATGTTTTCTCTGGTTCATTCCTTTCCATATTTCTCAATTATAATCAAATCAAAATGCATTTTTATTATGACGAATTCACCAAAAACCTTACTTCGATTATATTTATCAGCCACAAATTAAACAAACATATGTGAAATTCACTAAAAGTACAACAGATGTAAGGAGATTACTGAAATTAACATATGGACAACGTTAGGAAAAGAACACGGAATTCACACATCAGTGAACAGCTGCAGCATAATTGCTATTAAATATTTCATTCAAAGCAAATTCTAAATTAGAAATATTTTCATATTTTCCTTTGTCAACAATACAATAATGACGTATTGAATTCGCCGACAACAAAAAACAAATACATCTACAAAAGTTTCGATCCATTTATTATTTCTCACCATTTATTCTAGAGGACATAAAAGAAATTATATCAAATAAAATGAATTTTTAGAGGAAGCTGATTTTAATTGCAAGACGGAATTCTTCCAACAGACAGAGCGAAGAAAGAGAGAGAAATTTACATTACAGTTAAATTAATATATTTTTCCAGACAAAATTTTAAATTTTGTACAAATTTGCTCAATTTTAAACAGGGTATTTTTAAAAAGATAAAATTTTATTGATAGCGATAGAGTAATTAAAATCTATACATAAAAGTTACCATTCTACATTTATTTTTAACATAATTAAATGTTAATAAAAATATTTAACTAAAAATATAACATGAAATTTATATTCTTTTGAATTATAATGCACACATATACACAAAATTTATAGCACTGATTTCTGAATCATTTAATTTTACAAAATTTAAAATATTATTTAAGATTAGGAAAATTAACACCACTGAATTGGTAATACTTACTACTAAATTACACCAAGTATTACCTGTACCTGACAGCGCTGTTTTTTCCCTCAAATGTTTTTAAAGCCACTTATTTTGATTAAAAATAAAAACTGTCATTTACATAACATCACAAATCCAATAACATCTTTCAAATAAAAGAAATTTTGAAACGAAATTAAGGTAGAAAAATGAATTAATTTAAAAAAAATTCTTTTCTTAATTCCGTTAATTCTCTTAAGATTAAAATCATTAATTTAATAATAATGTGAGTATACGATTTACATTAATCCCATTTATGCATAGAACCAGCGGTAAACCAATTTAACCAGAATATTCTCATTTATTTGGGAAGGCATAAAGATTGTCTTTTCATTAAAAATTATTTTGATTGTTATGTGTAAGAATATTTAATATTTCATAGGTAAGCAGTTTTATATTTCTTAATAAACTAGTTTATAAACAAGACATTTGTTTGGAATCTTGAAAACAATGTGTTATTACGTAAAATTAAAAAAAAAATTATATTATTGAGCAATTTGTTATTATTGAGAAATTTCTTAACGTCAGAAACATTTGCACACGTTCACCATTGTCATCGACTTATCTGAATGGAAGTCAGATTTCTTATTCAATCTTCCAGCAGAGTTATTGTAAAATTTTTTGAGCATCCACATTGTTTCGTTTCCGGAAGATATGTACATAGGAGTTGTACTCAACACATTCAGACAAGTGAGTGAAAACTTCACATCCAGCTCTTAATGTTATTTAGCAGGGGCTAAGGTCAAATCTGGATTGGGTTCCAGAAAAGAGATCCAGTTTTCCATTTGTAAGATCGAGACTGACCTCAAAAACAAGATGAAGCATTAACATTTTTTAATAATTTTCAATAATATTTTAAATAAAGATTTTTCCCGATATACATTTTGTAGACTTTACTGTTATAATATTAGGTTGAGAAAAAGAAATCCATTACATTTTTTTGGTTGGTACAGACAGATACTTCATAAAATATCGATCAAACAATTTTACATTTACTCGTTCAAAAAGTAATTGTATTTTGAACTAAAAATTATTTTTTTTTCGCTTGGTCCATTCAGTTGTAAGCTTCAGAGTAGTAAAAATGAAAGTCAAAGGCATTTTGGTACATCTTTAAGTTTTTCTTAAAGGCAAAATGCAAGTTAGATGGTTGAAATTGTTGCTGTTGTATTTGGTTCCGACACTATAACAATAAATTATGTAAAATTTCAATTTCATCGATTCCATTCAGGTGCTTTTGACGTTAAAGATCCTCTCACACTGGTAGGCCAGTCGTTGAAAATGTCGATAGAGCCAATGATCAAAATTAATCGGCCACCAAAGAACTAAATAATGGCTCTTAAAAATTTCAAATCATTTGCATAAAGCGAATCCAAAACATTAAGCAAAAATAATAATGGATTTCTTTTTCCCCAAACTAATATTTGAGCAAAAAATGGAAATCTATGAAAAGTAAGCAAACTCATAATTTCATAGTTATTAATCACTAATGGAAGTATTCAAATGTTTGGTGTATACACTAGTTCCCAAAAATAAAATCTAAAAATTGAATTAAATAAGATTGTTTAATGGTGATAGTCCAAAGTTGAAACACTTGTCATCTTACCAAACGGAAATTTAGCGATTGATAATAACGATACTTAAGAGCTATATAAATCCTCAATATTCTTATTGATATAAAAGTACTAGCTGTCACCAATGTTTCAAACATTTGTTGACTGGTCGGCCTACAAATAATAATTAGATTGTAAAGTATTTATAAAAAGTCAGCCACATTCCAGAAAGCATTTTAAAAAAATTACTATTAACAAATATTTTGATGAAACACTTTTAAAAAGTAAATGCAACGAAGAAAATGTTTTAAGATATATTTCGAGCAATTCCTCCCTTTTATTTTTTCTCATTCAAATTTTCAGAAAATCACATAAAATGAAAGGCTCAACAGTTTAAATATTTAACACATGTCTTGAAACGATGTTTATCAAAATCTAATTTCAATAATATTCATAAATATTCGGGAGCCGGTCATCCACATACAACATGTTGCATCTTTATTATATTTAATCAAAAACATGGGCGAATGAAGAACATGAAAGTTCCCCTGGCTAATATCTAATTTTGCAATTTTAAGACTAGCAAGAAAATTCAGAATTGGTTATTTGTATAACGAATAAAAACGTCAGATTTTCATTTTGCATAAATCATTGAACGATTAAAAATAAAATTTATTGAAGTTATTAATCGATAAAAAATGAATAAATTTCAACATCGGAAATATATATATATATATATATATATATATCTCTCTAAAACTTCCTTGTGAACTAGATTACATTTACTTCATTGAACATATCATTTTATGCACTCTTCTCAAGGTTGTTTTCAGCAATTTTATCAGAAATATGGTTTCTAATTTATTGATCTAATTCTTTCCAAAAATATTGTATCAGGTTTATATCCGATGACTGAAGAGTTTTTAATGTTCAGGATGTATTGTAAGAGAGTCAAACTCTCTGGTGTTAAGGGTATTTGTCGTAAAATGAAACATTAGATATCATTTAAGGATACACATTATGAGGTTAATTTTTTCAATACATTTATGTACATTTTGATTCTTTATGCCATCAATGAAATGCAACTGTCCAATACCAAGATAATACATGCATCTACTTAAAAATATGGACCTGATATCATACTTTTTCGTTAGACTACTCCCTTCTCCAGACCCCCTATTCATTTACGAAGTCCCCAAAGCTTACGATGACAATCTGCTCCAAAAAACATTTATTTTCATGAGAAAATTATCTTATTCCAGAAGCCTTTAGTATTTTCACATATTTTCTCGCGTATTGCAACATTTTAGAAAGAACGAATATTTTTGAGTACCTAAACATTTATATTTAGTACTTACAAAGTAGGTTGAAAACGCATTAACATTAAACCTCATGATATTTAATGCATACTTGTTTTCGTCATTGTAGCTCCAGTTTCAAAAGTCATTCGAATTCTTGTGACTATTAAAATTTTATTAATTTATTCAATTTGTCTGTACCATCTCGGAAAAAACTGAATTTCTTATTCATCACTGACAGAAAAAATCCATAAAATTAATGTAAAATCGAAGTTTTATGTTTATATTATTTCACATCATGATTAAGCTATACCAGAACCAATTATTTTTTTTTTTAAAAAGCCATTTCTTAAAAAATTTACACATCATTGCTTTAAATTACATCTGGACACAGCAATTTTTTAGACGAGTTGAAGAAAATATTTCTCACCCTTACAAACGAAGACCGTATTTGACATCAAGATTTCCAAAAGGATGAAATTTTCAGCAATAGATAAAAATAATAAGTGCTTGTGCTTTTTATTTGTACAAAATATTTAACTTGTACGTCTCTTTACAAATGTAAAGAGATTAAGTTTCTCCTAGAAAAGGTATTTGGTACACATTCTCAAAAATTGAATAACATTTAAAATATTAATTCCAACATTAAATTGCATTATAAATTCTTTTAATTCATATTCTGAGTTAAATTCAACCCTCAATTGTTGTTACTATATACTCAAGTGTAAAATATTTTTCAGCGTTAAACATAATGCTTTTAATGCATTATAAATAAAAAGACTAATTACATAAATTTATCTGAACTGAAATTCACATAATAATGGGAAAAAAAATTACCAAATAGTAATAACTCTCAGTGTAACTTATATTGATGATTGGATTATGAATTTAGGCCAGTATGTCCGTTATTCTAAAGATTCAGAACAAACCGGAACATAATTTAACCATCTAAAATTGGAAGGAGCGATACCTATGAGCAAAAGCTATCAAAAATAAAATTCATTAATTTTTATGCATTTATTCTGTAACATTTGACCTACATGAAAGTTCAACTAGTTACGGTTGTCAAGTGTTTGTCACACAAATAGAAAACAGTAAAAATGCTTCACAAATCAATATTGTAATACAAGCATATATTCGAGGTTGGGATACTAGTAAATAAAGGAAGTAAGTTGAGAATGTTTCACTTCTTTATGACGTTTTCATAAAAAGAAATATTTTACTAAAAAGGAAATTTCTAGAATCAATTGTGATAAGACGGATGGAAGATTTAATTTGCAACGCATATTTATAATGAAAATAAAACATAATACGTAAAGTGGTATAGTTAAAGTTCTTTTAAGCTGGAAAAGAAAAAAAGAAAAAAAACAATTTTAAAATGCCAAATTATTATTTAAGTTGTATTAAATTTAAAATGACATATGATATACACTTACCACGATTTTTAAAGGAGAAAAGAATTCTGCAAATGTACAAATAATTAAATACATTAAAAAATACAATTTAATGAGGCCCCTGGACACACACGGTCACATAAAGCACAGCCTAAAATAATTATTCAACACTTCGTTGAAAATCTTAAGTTAGAGAATTAATTCATTGCTCCACTTAATAACTAGCCGGATGAAAAAATTACCATAGAAACATTTTGAATTTCGCCAAAATATTATTAGTTAATTATTGATGTTTTACAGAACTTCATTGTAATCAACTTTAGAAAGCAGTCGAGTATTCAATTTAATTGATAACTGCGAATGGATATTAAACAAAAAGACACTGAATAAGATTAAACAATACAAGAATTGAATTTTCATTGGGAAAAAAATAATTTCATAACATTCATAAAGTAAAATCGTAGCGAACTCAAGACTGTAGCTTTCGGCACAGCGAAGTTTATCAGCTAAGTACACAAAGTTAAAGTGTTGAAAAAAGTATTCCGTTCAATCATTTAACAGTTAAATGTAACTGAATACCTTTAAAATAAATTCTGCAATATCATGTTAGGTAATTTATTCCATTTTCATGTAAATAAATATTGTGATTAGAATAATTAAAAGATTTAACTACTTCAGTATAAATTTATCACAACACTAAGCATTATTTAAATGACAGATCAAGTGTTAACTTGAAGCAGAATTTCCTATGTCCTATGTTTTCTTTTGCTGTTTTCAAGTGCTTTTGTTAGTACTAAAAGAGTTATTAAAAATAAGAAGCAGGAAATTGCGCCGCTATAAGATAAAATACAAAATTAAAACCATTCATGTGGGATTTTTATAAGTTTTACAAATTTATACATTCATTCGGAGAAAGAACAAGAATTACTTTATAACAATTTATCAAACTATCAGTTTCAACAATTAGTAACAAGGAAATGCTAAATTACTAGACGAGATATAGCTGTCTTGATAGATCAATATTTAATTTCTGTTTAAAAAAAAAATTCATGAAAGAATCCGATCGAAAATAATAGCTACATTTTATGAATAATTCTTTTATAGCCGTATTTCGTCCAACAGCGTAAATTCACGCGTATCATAAAAGTTAATTCACTGTCTTGATCCGTGTTAATTATTACTGTATTCTCAAATGCTACATTTTATGGATTTATCGTTACTATCTCACTTATTTAGTATGACTTTTGAAACGGCAAATCAGGATATTGATCTTTGGGTATTACATACTGATATATAATCACGAATCTGAAAATCATTTTCCTTGCTGAATTATGAATGACGAATAATGAAATCTCGACTGTAAATTAGAGTGAAAAGCAATATATAATAAGTGCCTAAATACAAGAATAAACAATTTCACCTTTAAAAAGAGATAATTAATTTCCGAAATTAATGAAAGTAACATCTCTTAGCTCTGGTTAACAATGTCTTAAAATATTTTTAAAAAACGTTATGAACGTAATCTAGTGTTTGTTAGTTCTAAAATTCTTTAAACGACACAACTGTTAAATTCATGAAATTTAACTCCATTTTATTTGTCCCTTCACATTCTTTTATTTAAAAAATAACAATTATATAAATTAAAGAATACAGTTTTAATTTTCTCATGGTTTATATTTTTAACCAATTTTACTTCTGAACAAAATAACCCCAAAAAATGTTCTACTAAAAGAGTAAACAAGTTTTGTAACATATCTTGAACAGAAAAAACTAAAATACTGATAAAATAATGAAAATAGCTTGTCTAACCAGCTCAAACAAGTTTAATGTGATAAAATCAGATAACCTTGCATTGCAATATTAAAACAAATAATTCTTTGGGACATTGTTGGATTACATCCAGAAATAAGAAGTACGACATGTAATTAGATTTAATAAATTTGGCCAGATAGGATTAAGACATTCTTGAAATAAAAAAGAAATATGTAAGATACAAACACAAACATCTTTTAATTATTAAATTTAGAAAAATAATTTGTCTAAATTTGTCTAGAAGTTTGAGTATTTCTGATGATTTGTAACTAAAGAGCATTCATTTCAGTAAGCATTTAGAATCATGGTATTAAGAATGGTAAAAAGATTTTGAAATATTCAATCTGTGGTAGTTCTTTGGGACATTGAAAGTGTAAACCATTAAAAGTGTGGAAAACAGTGATTAAGTACGAGGTGAGTATGCTTTTGTTGAATTAGAAATAAAAACAAAATATGAAGGTCTAAAACTTTCAAGAAAGGTAAAAATCTTCGGATACATATTTAAACACGTTTATTTTAATCTTCTTTAATCATTAAAATTACACTTTTATGCTAAATTACGTTTCATTTTCGATTGGAATTTGAATATATTACTCAACCAAGTTTTCACAAGTGATGAGAAAGTAAATTTGGATTGCCGTTAAAAATTTAGTAATAAAAAATTTTGAGAATATAAAAAAACTAAAATAGCGGCATAAATTCAACAAAAATAACGTTCTACTGAATTTTATTTCACAAAAACAAGTTCAATGGGTTTGACCAAAAACCTACTAAAGGTCCAGAAAAAAAAATTACATTTAAAATATATTCTTCGATGCTTGAATTTAATTTTATCAAGTAAACCTCCGGAAAAACTTTTAAAAACAATCAAGATAATCTCCTCTCTCTCTCTCTCTCTCCACAGTAATCAGCCACGCAACTAAGACAAGAATGCACAAATGATCTTCATTACTAACGTAATTGATCATTTTTTCCGTTTCGTAGTAAAAGATTTTGCAAAAAAATTATTTAAATAAATTGTTTATGTTTAAAAGCCATTCATCTCTAAAAATTTTTTTAATCACTAGTCGAAACTTTCATAGAAATTATACGTAAAATGCGCCAATTGAAATTCTAAGAATGAATATTTTCATGTTTTCAACTTGCAGAGTTAAATCATGTTTCTTCTTGACAGATTCAGTAAAAATTCGATTCGTAAATTTTTTAATGAAAATGATCTTTTGTTAAAATTTTTAAATTGTAATATAGAAGCAATAAAAGTGCTATTATAAGATGTAGGATGTGTAAGTGTATACAATCATATTTTAAAGAGTATTTTTTTTTTCTTATTTTTATAATCATAACTTTTTAAATTAACATTATATTTCGATCAAATATTCTGTTTGAATTTTTATTTCCTAGAAAACATGAACGATTATATTAAATGAGTTTATAGTTAATTACACACATAGTTATCGACCTAAGTTGGCAGTTTAAGGTTTTATTCCCCCCCCCCCTTCAAAAAATAATTAGCTACTAGGGTTAAAATGTGAGTAACTTAATATTGACTGCAAGCAAATTTATTTTAAAATTTTTAAAAGCTTTTCACAATTAGGCGTTTTTTTTATTCTCAATCATAAATGAAATACATCATAATTATTTAGGCATTATATATATATATATATATATATATATATATATATATATATATATAT
>JAPDSC010129519.1:0-13311 GCA_026290005.1 Latrodectus geometricus
AAAATGGTCAACTGCATAATGTATACTGTCTGCCTAACATTATAATAGCTCCCGCCACAATATCTTGACTGTCTGTTGCCATGGAAACAAGACTAGCTCCATTTTCAACAGGGGAAACCAAAAGACAGCTCTTTTGTCGAACTGAATTCCTTGACGAAATTTTCGGTTTTATTTGTGGAAAAATTTTTATATATTAATAATTTAATTTTATAAATTAGAGTGAAATTTAAAAGTGACTTAATGCTATAAATTGATGAAAGAATTAAATAAAATATAAATTTATTCTAAATTTTTTAGGCCAGATAAATTTATACTCGTTTATATTTATTAATAATTAAATTAATAAAATGAATTAACTTCAAAGATTATAATAATATCCAACACGAATTTTTAATTAATTTGAAAGTATCAAAAATCTGTTTTCAGATCAAATAAAAATCAAGAGTATATTTTAAAATACATAAAGGATCAATTATATATTTTAAAATTGTGCAAAATATTAAAAAATCAATAATAAAATAACGCGTATGGCTATTAACACTGAAAATATGTGTGCAATATTTACTTCTTCAAATCTCACAGTACTTTAGCTATATGTAAGGTTTTAGAACAATGCTATATTACAGGGATGGCCAAGACGCCGACCGCGAAGACATTTTAGATAGTCCACACGACCATCCCGATAATGACCTTGGATATCAACAATTTAATTTATGACTTATGACATAGATTCAATGAATTGTTTACGCTTTAAAACCGAAAACAAACTATGCAAAGATATACGATTTAAAGATATATGATTTAAGGCTTACGATTTAAATAAAACCTAAAATGGACATAATGAGCGCGATTAAAACATTAAAAAAAACTATAGAAAGTTATGCATCTCAATTAAGAAAACATGAATTGAGAAACTTCAAAAACATGGAGGAAGAGTGCATCCATAATCCAAACCGAGAATTCGAAGATTTCGCTTAACTTACTTGTTTTGTTTGAGGAAGTTGAAAGAAGATTCGCTGACTTAATTAGGTTGAAAGAAACAGTCAATTTTATGAAATTCCCATTTAATCAAAATATCAACATTGATGGAGTATCTGAAAAAAATAGGACATTTAATAGATATCACATCAGTCTCGGTCGAGGAAGAAATTATTAAATTAAGATGCGATATATTTCTTAAATCCAGAGCATATTTAGCGATACTGATTTTTGGAAATTAATTTTTGTGGAAACGTTTCCAAATATTTCCAAATTGATTTTGTATTTGAAATCTTACTTTGGATCGAAGTATCTTTGCGAATCTGCTTTTTCAACCATGGACAAAAATCAAACATTGGTCGCATTTAACAGATGAACATTTAATTTCTTGTTTATGAATTACAATAAGCTCGTACCAGCCACTATATGATAAACTTGTCACAGATATACAGTGTCCAATTTCAACTAAACAAACTAAATAGGATGGTCAGTTTTTGATATATGAATACTTTGATTATTTACTTTATGAATACTTTGATTATACAGCTTTTCACAACCACAATAATAAACTTGGATACTTTTTTGTTTTAAATGTGTCTATATCTGACTGCAACATCAAGTTCTAATATTACTGTATCGATAATATTTCTGAGCAAGTTTAATTTCTGCCGCTTCTGTTCGTACTTCGAGAAATAAATCTTCTATATGAGATCTTTTAGAAAAAAAAGTATTATATCAAATGCTTTTTTTTCAAATTTTTGTAATTGAACAATGTGGAATATTAGTTTGGGGAAAAAGTTATCCATTATTTTTTCGGTGCACGTCTGTAGTGATCGCTATTTCGTGAGGTATCTATCAAACAATTTCATATTTATGCTCGTTGGAAAGGCGACATTGGACACTAAAATATCCTCTTGCGGTTTTTTGTTTGATTCATTCAGTTACAAGGACAAGGTTTTAAAAATGGAAGACAACAAACAGAAAATTCGATGCATTTTTGTTTTTCTCTTGTAACGGCGAAAAAGATAGCCGGGTGGCTGAAATTGTGAAAGGTGTTTATCGTCCTATATAAGACTGTAGCAACCAGTTACGTACAATTTTTGATTCGTCGATTCCGTTCGGGTATTTTTGATGTTAGAGATGCACCTCGCATGTGGATACAGCATCGTCGAAAATGTCTATAAATTATCAAAAATGATCAAAGTGAACCGCATGTCAGCAGTCGTAGCTTCGCACAAGACCCAAAAAACTACATGAAAGCTGTTTTAAACCTTTTTACAAAGCGAACCCAAAAGAAGTTACATAAAGTTCACTTAAAATTAATGGATTTCTTTTTCCCCAACGTAATATAATTTAGCTGTAAAGATCTTGAAAGAAAGATTTAGTCGTAAGGACTTAATAATAAATCATCATATGAATAAATTGTTAAATCTCTCCCCCGTCTATGAATCGAATACTATTTCGAAATTAAAAAGAATGCCTGATGAAATCGAAATTTCTCTGAGCAGTCTGCAGTCTTTAAGAGTTGAACCTAAATCTTACAGTTCAATGCTTATTACTGTTATATTAAAAGTTTTTCCAAGCGATTTAACGTTGGAATATAGCAAAATATAAAAGAATCGTCCGCACCCGATATCCATAAATAATTAGATTATATCCAACTTGAAATAAAAAGCAGAGAATCACTTCTACTTTCCCTCAAGCCACTTGAAAAATTCAAGGTCAATTCGAAAGCTACATTCCCTTGAATGTAACTCTCGAAGGGAATGTAGCTCTCGAATTGACCTTGAATGACATAGGAAAAAGGCTGAATCACCTACGGTTTTTCGGTTGTTTCTCAAACTACTAAGTCTTGCATGTTTTGTAAAAAGGATCACTCGTCAGAGAACTGGGCGCAGATAGTGCTATTTGGACTTTGCGCTAGAAAACCCAACCTACCAACCGGCGGATAACTTTAACTTGAACACCGAAGAAAAAAAAAAATTAAAAGCTTTCGGCAGATGTTTTTTTTATGCCTTTGCGTAAAGCACAGAATTAAAGATTGAAAATAGAGATTTGTAATACATGCGGAGAGAAACGCAACTAGACTATTTGTTTTAAATCGTCGAAGAAAAAAAAATAATGAAATTCAGGAATCAGAAGTCAATAATTTCTGCGGTTTTGCATAATGATGAAAGGAATAAAATATTATTGCAAACTTGTTGTGTTAAAAAGAAATCGAAAAGTGATGAATTATTTACTCGTTTATTGTTAGATAGCGGCTCAATGAGTACATTTATTTGTCAAAAATTAGTTGAAAAAGTAAATCCCGTGAAAATAAGAGAAGAAAAATTATCGGTTTTTACTTTCGGAAACAAAAAGGCTATGAATAAAATTTATGATGTAGTTCGCTTGAATTTGGAACATAGACTTTTTACAAACTCAAAAATAGAAATAGAAGCTTTAGTTACAGATGAAATATTAGGTTGGGGAAAAGAAATCCATTAATTTTACGTGAACTTTATGAAACTTCTTTTGGATTCACTTTGTAAAAAGGTTTAAAACAGCTTCCATGTAGATTTTTAGGTCTTGCGCGTTACGACTGCTGACATGCGGTTAGCTTCGATCATTTTTGATATTTTATAGACATTTTCGACGATGCTGTATCCCCATGCGAGGTGCATCTCTAACATCAAAAATACCCGAACGGAATCGACGAAACAAAAATTGTACGTAACTGGTTGTTACAGTCTTATATAGGACGATAAACACCTTTCACAATTTTAGCCACCTGGCTATCTTTTTCGCCGTTACAAGAGAAAAACGAAAATGTATCGAATTTTCTGTTTGTTGTCCTATTTTTAAAACCTTGTACTCGTAACTGAATGAATCAAACAAAAAACCGCAAGAGGATATTTTAGTGTGAAATGTCACCTTTCCAACGAGCATAAATTTGAAATTGTTTGATAGATACCTCACGAGATAGCGATCACTACAGACGTCTACCGAAAAAATAATGGATTACTTTTTCCCCCAACCTAATATTTACTCGTTTATTGTTAGATAGCGGCTTAATGCGCGCATTTATTTGTCAAAAATTAGTTGACAAAGTAAATCCCGTGAAAATAAGAGAAAAGTTATCGGTACTTTCGGAAACAATGCTATAAATAAAGTTTATGATGTAGTTCGCTTGAAATTGGAACATACTTTTCAAATTCAAAAATAGAAATAGAAGCTTTAGTTACAGATGAAATATTAGGTTCAGACATATTACCCCCTGAAACAAAAGAAGTAAATGAAAATTTAGAATTAATTATATCCTTGCGGACTCCCCTAATTGCACTGAGCCTGTAACTATTTTGATAGGGACAGATTATTGTAACATTGTGATTGGTAAAATCTCTAACATTTGAGTAAAAATCTCGCAGCTTTTGAAAGTATTTTTGTTTGGTGCTTACAAGGTCGAAAATCCGTGATAATCACACTTCTCATCTAACGTAATGGTAGAGGAAAATTTAATTTCGAAACAAGTAGAAAAATTTTAGGATTTAGAAAACTCTGGTTTATTTGACAAAGGTAAGGAAGATAAATCCTTCGAAAATGAAATTTTGTCCGATTTTGAGTCAAATATTAAATATGAAAATCACAGATACACTTTTGAATTTCCATGGTAACTAGATAAACAAAATTTAGATAACAATAAAGAAATCGCTGAAGCAAGATTTGACCGGTTAAGAAGATTGTTTAAAATCCCAAACTATTTAAAGAATACAAAGAAGTGATAGATTTCGTAAAACAAGGAATTATTGAGTTAGTCCCCAATCCAAATGAAGCTGAAAAAGTTACATTTTATCTACCATATAAAAAGGTCATTCGGGATGATCGTCCGGCCAGTACATTACGTTTGGTCTTTGATGGTTCAGTTAAATCTTCGAATTCGCTTTCCTTGAATGACTGTTTGCATGTTAGTCTAAACATGTATCCAGAAATGTTTGATTTTCTTTTGAGATTTAGACTTAAACCCATAGCTTTTACGACTGACGTGCGTCAAGCCTTTTTGAAAGTTTCAGTCCACGAAGATGATAGAGACGTTACCCGATTTCTCTTTACCAAGGATCCAACGGACAATTCTACACCACCTATAGTTTATAGATTCACTAGAGTTTTGTTCTGGATAAATAGTAATCTTCTATCGGCGGTAACGATTAAACATCACTTGGTGAAGTATTTTGAAAAGTACCCTGAAACTGTTTCGTTCTTGAAAGATAATATCTACGTGGACGATGTAATTAGAAGTCACGAGACTTTAGAACAAGCTTTATCCGTTACGATAGAATCCAAAGAAATTTTCAATGAAGCAAGTTTACAGTTGCATAAATGGCGAACAAATTCTGAAGATTTGCAAAAATTATGGAAAGGGAACAATATAATTTCAGTTGATGATTCCGAAACCATAGGAGAGGGAAATATTCCTTATAAAGTTTGAGGTATAGCGTAGGATAACTGTAAAGACTTATTTTATTTAGACGTGCGTGGATTAAATGAGTTTGTGTCAAAGAAAATAGACACTAGGAGATTTATACTTCAAGGACGAATATTTAAGACATTGGGATTTCTAGGGTCTTACTTTAGAAATCAAGATTATTCTGTTGCAAGATGTTTGGTCAACAGGTATAGACTGGGATAATGACCTGCCTATCGATTTAGTTTCAGCTTGGAGAAACTGGTGCAGCGAAATCCCCGAACTGTCAGATTTTTCTATACCACGCTATTATTTTGCTGAATTTCCAGTTGATAATTTCAAAAGTCTTAAGCTACACCTTTTTTCAGACTCTAGTATGAAAACATATGGATCAGTTGCGTACTTGCGTGCAACAGCATTCGATCAACAAATCATTTTTGTTGCTTCTAAAAACAGAGTAGCTCCATTGAAAACATTGTCCTTGTCAAGATTGGAACTTATGGCAGCCTTGTTGTCAGCTAAACTAAGCAATAACATTATTAAGACTCTGAACTTAGATATAACTTCTTATTATTGGACAAATTCGAGAATTGCCTACTTTTGGATTAAAGAGGCCCTGAAAAGAGTTTAAACTTTTTATTAGAAATCGATTTGAAGAGATTCTCAAGCTGTCGTCATTATTGAGTTGGTATCACTGTCCAGGAGCAACGAATCAGCCTGATGAGGAATTTTCGCCCCTCTAGAAAACACAACTGCTTGCTTATTGATCCTTCTTGGCTATTGGGATCAAAATGGCTACGGCAATCTGAAGATTACTGGCCATAACCTGAAGACATTAAGGTGAAAGAAACATATCTCGAACAGAAGAAAGGTAATCCAAGTCCTCCAATAGGAATGCCTAGTTGAAGAACTGATAAATCCAATTGATATCAGTAATTATAGTAATTTCGAGTAACTAGTGCGAATTGCTGCATGGGTAAATATATTTGTCACGCAGTTTAAGAAATGGAACAGTATTCAAGGCCCATTAACAACAGAAGAATTGATAGTTGCTGAAAACTACTTGATCAGAACACAACAAGAAAAGTATTTTAGAGAAGAATCCAAATCACTGAAAGAAGGGAAGCCAGTTAACAAAAATTCCCCATTAATTACGTACGAATATGGACGATAACAAATTCTTACAGCTTGGAGGAAGATTAGAATTCTGTGATTTGTCCATTGGGGAAAAACATCCAATCAACTTAGCTAAAAGTTCCTGGCTGACCACTTTAATTGTTCAAAAAGAACATAATAAAGTCATGCATGGCGGTGTAGCCTGTACATTAGCTATAATCAGAGCTCGTTTTTGAATCCCTAAGGATCGTCAATTAGTGAAAAGCATCACTAAAAGTTGCCTTATTTGCAAGAAGTACTCGTTACAACAAAGAACCCAAATAACAGCACCGCTTCCCAAAGATAGAGTGAATGAAATACCCCCGTTTGTTGTGTGTGGTTTGGATTTTGCTGGAGACCTATTTATGTCAAAGAAGCTAAAGGCAGCAGAAAATCTTACATTGTCTTGTTCACTTGCGGTGTAAAAAAGCTATACATTTGGAACTCACTTCAGATCCATCCACAGATTCTTTCTTGAGAGATTTCAGAAGATTTTTAGCCAGAAGAAATAATTGTAAAGTAATTTATTCGGACAATGCTAAGACGTTTCAAAAGGCTAAATGAGAAGTTAACTTCCTGTGTAATATAATTTTCAGTGACAAATTCCTAAATTTTATTGCCAAAGAAACAATAATTAGGAAAAATATAATAGAGCGGTCAGCATGGTGGTGAAGTTTTTATGAACGAATAGTGAAATCTGTAGTGATTGTTTGAGGAAAATCATAAATAAAGTTCTATTAGGCTATGAAGAACTTTCAAACTTGTTTGTGAAATTGGAAGCCATCCTCAACCTACGTCCTTTGACTTGTGTTTAAAACGAAAATGATGAACCACAACCACTGACAACTATGCATTTTTTGAACTTCGGTCATGGAAAAAGTATCTATCCAGTGACATTTGTCGAACTTATGTATTGAAAATGGATCGAACAGATCATCGATGATGAAAAGAAAGAAATATCAGACTTTGCTTATATGGAAGCAGCAGTATCTCCTAGATCTGAAAACTGCTCTCTGAAAAATCCTCATTCTCAAAGTGAACTAAAGGAAGGAGATGTTGTGCTTATTGAAGATAATATCAAGAATATAAATTGCTTTGGAAACTAGGCAGAATAGGTAAGGTTTATATTGGGCGAGATAACTAAGTCCGTTCCTACGAATTGAAAACTGATCTCTACTCATTGGAAACATAAAAACTTTAGCTTTTTTAGAACTTTATGTTGAGCTTTGAATTTGAACTCCTTGAACTCTATTTTAGTACTTTTAATTCGTTTATTTTTCAGCAAATTTCACTTGTAAAATTAAGTGCAAAACATGTGAATAATAAACATTTTTTTTACAGTTTTAAAGACACTAATTAAACATTTTACTTAACTATTATCAAAGTTAAGAGCAATTAATGCATCTTTTGAATTTTAAATGAATGATTAATAATAATTTGTCTAATGAATTCATTCACAAAAAGTGTGTTTTTTTTTAAAATTCATTGATATAATCTTTTATGTGCAAGTAAATTTAATTTTAATTTTTAATAGTTATTGATTAAATGATATGCGTTTATGAAAGTTAATCTTCATTGTATGATATTAATTAGTGAACTCTATAAAGAGTTCAGGTGGAGAGTGTGAACAAATATTTTTAATAGATGGCGCTGTCGGCAGCTACTTGTATGATTTTAACTCTTTAGATTTTGATTTGGTGGAGAGAATTACTCCCCCCCCCCACACACTCTTTCGATGGAACTATAAGTTCCTTTAAATTTCTTGAATATAATTGATTGTTTAGAATTTATGTAAACTGTCTATTGTATGCGTACCTTTTGTTTTGATTAAAATTGTTTTTATTGTAATATATGATCTTATTTACTTTGTCGAGCCGTGTTTTGAAGGCACTCTTTCGGTTTTAGATTTATTCGAATTATTTAGATTGCTCGATTAAATTTTCTTTTTCAACATATTTCTTATTTGAATGAAATGTATTATTCGAGAAAAAAATTGTCGCATTACTAACTTTCCAACAATGATAAATGTTTTTCAAGCTTTATTACAAGTGGAACCTTCTTGAGCTTCATCACACTCATATACTTACATACTTTGGATCGAGGTATCTTTGCGAATCTGCTTTTGCAACCATGAACAAAAAACAAACATTGGTCGCATCTAACATTTAACTCATTTAATTTCGTGTTTATGCATTGCAATAAGCTCGTACCAGCCACAATATGATAAACTTGTCGCAGATATATAGTGCCAAATTTTAACTGAATGAAGTGAATAGGATGGTCAGTTTTTGATACATGAATACTTTGATTATTTTCGACAGTAAATTTTTATTTTGTATATATTAATATTAAGTTTTTTTAGAAAAATTACATAATTTACCATATTTTCTTGTTACTGAAAATAAATTTGTACGTTAATTTAGCTCTGCCATTGGTAGACCACCTTCGATTTTTTAAATGTGGAGTAGACCCCGGATCCCAAAAGTTTGGCCATCCCTCATATAAACCGTAACGCAACAAACAACCACTTTATGGTTAAGAAAAACATTGCTCTTAAGATATAAAATATACAATTATATGAAAATTATTTCATATCTTAATATATAAATATACTTAAGATATGAAAATTTAATACATATGTTATAAAATTAGAACATTAAATTACGTATTAACTAAGAAATATCCCTCATTTTTATTCAGAATTGCACATTATTAGTTAGAAATTAATTTATTAATAAGACAAATAGAAAATATAATAGCAAATAATGAAATATAGTGTAACAGTTCTTAGAATAAAAACAACAGAAGTATAACTCTCAAAATTATTTATTATAGTGAAATGTGAATAGTTTACATTAAATTTGGAAACATTATATTTTAGCTATTAAAACAGCTGGTGGATTTCGATTCTCTATCTTCCTGTTCATTCAGTGATAATTAATTACTAAAGTTTGATAAAATATTTCCATTTCATCCTGCCCCTCTAACTTCACAGATATCTCGGCAAGAAGTTAGGCTTTTGTCTACTTTCGCAGAACGTGGAGAATAAGACGAATGCAATCAAGTAATCACTTTAAAATTCTTTTGAGATGAATGCAGTTTCGGTGGGTATTGCATGCTTTGAACATCTTTTCATCAAGGGATCCATCGGAGTTACGTAATCAGAAGTCTGGAACTTATTCTTTCTTGATGAAGCTGTTTGCCGGGATTTTTGCTTGCTTCATGCAATATCAAAAGTCTTTGTAGATCTTGTAGTTAGTATTTCATAAATCTAATTTATGCGTGAATTCAGTTGTTTTCTTAAAAAAACGTTTGTGCGGACGAGGTGAAGATGAACCCAGAGTTTCTCTGTAGGAAAAAATTTTCCTATCTCCATATCACTTTGCTTTCACTTGGTGTAACTCAATTCTTGCCAAAGTTTTAAGCATGGAGTAATTGGATTTGGTGTACTGATTCTTACAGTTCTGCTTCGACTTTGAGGAATTTTTTAAGCGAAGCATTACCTTAAGGTCTTTGAGATGCAGTCCTTCATTCTCTCGTAACATACAGTTGTTTATAATAGTTGGAGTTTCTTCAAATGCTTTCGATTGATAGAGTTCCACAAAACTACATTTTCTTCGAGGTGCATCTGAAAATTCCATTCAGTTTTCCCAGAATTTAGCACAATTTTAGCCTTTTGAGGGAAGTCCATTCCTAGCAGAGCGGAATTGTCGTAGGCATCCAGAAAACAATGTGTGCAGTTCTGAACTATCTGCCTTTAAGAAGGATATTGAGTTCAATGTGGAGTGTTCTTTTTTCAGGTAAAAGAAAGATACCTGTGACGTCATCTTTTAAAATAATGCACTCTGTAGGTTAGACTATGGTTGCGATTGAATGACTGGAACCTCTATCGAATGGATTCAGTCACAGAAATATCTTCAATACTGATTTAGAACGTAGCAATCCGCTTGAAAAATAAATACAATCGGATTTGTACATCGCCAAAATTAAATGAATTTGAAGTCCTTGAGGGGGTTTCAATCTAAAATTTAGCCTTCTCAAACCCAGACTCTCTGCACCAGTAGCAAGTTAAATATCTTGCCTTTGCTTCTCATCATGATCTCAAAAAATTTTATTACTTCTCTGTACATCAATTCTTCGATGTTCCGCTCTAGTCTGAATGGATTATTCACTTCAAAAAATATTTCCGCTTTATATGGGTAACTTTTATAGTTTGAATTTCTAGCAAGTGAATCATCCAATTTCTGCATTAATTCTAATGAATTCTTGATTTTGTATCTAAGTATTAATAAAGTGTTCGTTAGCATTATTCTCCTTCTCGGTTAATTTGTAAATAGCAAATCTCTCTCTCTTTGAGCAATTCAAAATGTGTAAAATCAAGGATATGTCGATACTCTTCCAGTGTGCCATTAGTTCCAATCATCTAGTGTGGTTAGTTTGATTCAAAATATCTAGCATTTAGTTTGAATCATTGGAGGAGAAGTTTTACAAACGAATCATTCGCTAATATATCTTCCAGTTCTCTTAAAATAATTTAGGCTGTGTCTGAAGGCAGAAGAGTAATAAAGTTTATTGATGCAATCTTGTTTTTTTTTCTTTTAGATTAAACTTTCTTGGTTTGTACTTCAAACATTTGAAAGTGGACTTTAATGTTAGGAGCTTCATTAACTTTAGGAATTTAGTTTGGTTACCTGTTTCAATAGTACTACTTGGAACAAAACATAAGGTTCAACATCTGCTAGTTTAAATTTAAAGCGTTCTAACAAGTCTTGCTTTTTTCCTTTGCGTTCTTCAATATCTTTGTTTGCGCGTTCTTTTTGTTGCCAAATTTCGATTATACTTTCCAATTAATTTCTTGCAAAAGCTTCATGACCAGTATCAAGATTTGACAATAAGTTTTTAAGATCTTTTACTCGCATTTCATTGAATCATTCGCTTCAAGATCTAATTTCAATCCAGTGATAAAAGTTTTTTTAATCTTCTGTGAGTGCCTTGCCGAGATTCTGTATAAGTTTAGGGGGCAGGGAGTTTCTGAAGTTTAATTTGCCACTGTTCTGTACAGTTTTAACAATAAAAAAATGTCAGATTTACATAATTTGAAATTAATAACAATAACTAAACACACTTAAATAAAATATTTTTACCATTAACAAAAGCTTTTTTAAAAAGTAAGAGATATTCTAAGAATTATAATTTACAATAATTGACAGTAAATCAAACTTTAAAATTGTTTCATCTTAATTTTATAAGTATAAAATTCTCATACAGATTCAAATGAAATTTAGAATATTGTTAATCATATATGGTAGTTTGCTTAAATGCTTATTTACCATTTATAGAAAGAAATAAAGGTACTTATGTATTATGACGACTACCTAGATATATCACCAAAATTAGTGATCGAATAAAATAATATGACGATTACCTATAAAAACCTAAGAGCTAATAATATAATTACATAATATAATAATAATTACTTCGTATTTTTTATTTTAGTACTCTCTCTAACATAGGTTATAGAGGGCGCTAAAATAAAGAATACTATGTAATTATTATTTAAACCGTGTTGGTCTCGCCAATGAAATCACTAATAAAAATTTTTATTTCCAAATATCGCCAAGGTAATCGTCATAGCACGTAAATACCCAAACAAATGTATGATCATATTTATTTTATTGTCATTTTAATGAATGTTAAAAACCTTCATAAAAATTTAAACAAAATGCAATAAACATTAATTCTATTCATTACAAAAAATGTATAACAACTTTTCATTTCAGCTTATTACATTATAGACTTTGCCTATGGCTCTACATAATGTTCACGAACTTGGACACGACAACAACAAAAACACTATATATTTAAAGGTAAAGTTTCTGTTTCTCATAAATATTATTATTAAATTCACATAATATTTACATAATAAACATTTGTAATGAAACAAATAATTAAAAATAAATTATTCATTTTTCTTTTCTTTTGAATTTCTATTCATTCAAATTTTCACAATAACTCTTTTTGGTATTTTTCCACGTCACAGACGTTGGTGATCTCAACAAATTTTATGGGGCAGTCACCCCACAGAAACCTTTTTGCCTTTCTAAAGGCAATTGGTTTTATTCATTTTATTTAATATTATCTTTGATTTCTTAATTTATAATATTTTTAATTAAAATTTATACATATATTTTTGTGTTTTAAACTTTTTTTACTGTTGAGCTTGGGTTTTACATCTTTAAATTTTTACTTTTGGCGCAGCTTGTCCTTTTTGGACCTTGCGCCACAGAGCCCAACAAAGCAACCTCAACAAATTTTATTCCCAAGTAAAACAAAATATTGTAAATTTCTGCTTTTATCATTATTATTTTTAAAAATAGTGAAAGCAGTTATATGGATAAATCTTTATTTGCTTTTAAAATTTTAAATAATAAAAAAGTTATGCTTTTAAAATCTTTTTTTTTCAATTGATATTAATTATTTCTTTATCTGTCTTCCGCGATTCGTCACCATAAATAACAACATGGCGAGATTTGCGCCTGCGAAATGGAAAGACACCCTATTTTTAATTCTTAAAAGTCTTAAGTACTTTTATTTTAATCAAAGTTAGTGTTTTTTTTTTTATTTAAAAAAGTCACTATTTTTGATTAAAATTAAAAGTACTGTAGACCGTCTGTATCCCAGTGTACGGTGCGCTATTTTGGCGATTTTTTTGGCGCCATTTCTCGGGTGATACTTAT
>JAPDSC010129520.1:0-15641 GCA_026290005.1 Latrodectus geometricus
TAGGCCAACCGTCCTGGTGGAAGAGCCATTAGAACCATCATTATGTTGTGGTGCTATATTTTGTGTCTTCATGTTTCGAATTTTAACTGTAATATTTTTGGCTTTTTTAATACTTTCATTCTTCAATGTATTTTTGACAACTTTGCGAATCCGTCTGTTTAATCTACGTTGAGAAAGAGATTTTCTGCGGTTATTTATTGAATTATTTTCTAGTTCATTCCAATTAATGGAACAAGAACTTTCACAGAGTATTTCAAATGATAGTTTTTTAGATGCCTCGCCATTGTCATCACACGAAAAATCATCAATTGGTTTTGAAACACCACTTGGAATGGGTAAGGAATTGTTATTTTCTAAATTCTGCCCATCAAGCAAATTTTCTTTTGAATTTTGTCCGTTAGCTTCCATTAAAAAGCTGTTTGAGTGTAAACATAAATCTTCCCATGGCTCATCAACTAAGAATTCTAGGTTAGATGAACGCAATGGCATATTTGCCAGAAGCTTTTTTAAATTTGGAAAATGTTGTTAAAATTTTGTAGCAAAAATTTTGAAATGCTCAATACAGCTCTTTATTAATTATCTATTTCTAATACTATAAATTCTCATTTGAAGTCAAGGAGTATAATCAATCTTCTTAAATTATAACTGTGATCTTAGGACGATAATGACAAACTGTATGGCTAAATTTTCAAATTTTTCACACCACACCAAAGGAAGATAAAAATTAAGAAACAGTTTTGAAGTGAATAGGCCGTATCAACAATTTTACCTTATATTGGATCAAAGAACGCTGGAAATTTCTCTATTAACTGGATTTCATCATCTTCATATTAAAAATTCGACAAGAATAAAAGTAAAAAATATCCTATCTTATCATTTTAGCAATACTTATTTCTAATTTTCTTATAAGAGCTAATATATCGAGAGAATTTTGATAGAAAAAAACAATCCATTTGAAGCTATTTTAAGATAATTCTTTGAAAATTATGTCATGAACAATAAATGTTAAGAGACAGTTGTGAGGTTTGTGCCGTGGATTTTAGCCACTCGGCAGTTAACTTTAGAAGATAGCATCATAAGAAATTTCTAAAAAACTGGAGTTTCGATTTAATTTGATGGAATTAAAAGTAATCTTCTCTACGTGATAATGAGACTGAGCAGTATTCTGACTCATCTAATGAGGGTAGAACATCAGTCTTATGTGATGCTGAAATAATAGAAAGTGATTGTATTTGATTGTGGAAACAAATTATAAGTTATTGTTTTTATTTTCTTATTGGAACTTTTGATAACTTTCATACTACTTGCAGCACTTTTTAATCCAATTAATTTCAGCTCACAATAGTGTACATGAAATTTTAAACTTTAATAATCCTGATAGAGTAAAATTTTAACTACACAACTGGCCATTAAAATTGCTACAGCAGGAAGAAATGCAGATAACAAAATGATATTTATTGGACAAATATATTATACTAGAAATAACAAGTGATTAAATTTTCAAATAATTTGGCTGAATAGATCCTGAGAAATCAGTACCCAGAACAACGACCTACGGCAGTAATAACAGCAGTTATACGCCTAGGCATTGAGTCAAACAGAGATTGGATTGCATGTACAGGTACAGATGCCCATGCAGCTTCAACACGATGCCATGGTTTATCAACCGTAGTGACAGGCGTTTGGTGACGATCCAGTCTCTCGACAACCATTGACCAGACGTTTTCTATTAGTGAAAGATCTGGAGAACGTGCTGGCCAGGTCAACAGCCGAACATATTCTGTATCAAGGAATGTCCGTACAATAACGGCAACATGCGGTCGGGCATTATCCTGCTGAAACGTAGGGTTTCGCAGGGCTCGAATAAAGGGTAGAGCCACGGGTCGTAACACACCAGAAATGTAACGTGCACTGTTCAAAGCAGCGTCAATGCGAACAAGAGGTGACCGATATGTGTACCCAATGGCACCCCATACCATCACGCCAGATGATGGACCAGTATGACGATGACGAATGCACGCTGCCAGTGTGCGTTCACCACGATGCCGCCAAACACGGATGCGACCATCATGATGCTGTACACAGAACCTGAATTCATCTGAAAAGATAACGTCTCGCCATTCGTGCGTCCAGGTTCGTCGTTGATCACACCATTGAAGGCGCTCTTGTCTATGACGCAGCATCAAGGGATGCATTAGCCATGGTCTCCGTGCTGAGAGTCCATGCTGCTGCAAACGTCGTCGAACTGTTCGTGCAGACACTTGTTGTCTTCCAAACGACCCCGTTTCTTGACTCACGGCTCGTGACGTGGTATCACGATTCATTACGGCCATGCGGATAATATGCCTGTCTTCTCGGCTGCTAGTGATAGGTGGCCGTTGAGATCCCGCATGGCGTTCCGTATTACCGTCCTGAACCCATCGATTCCATATTCTGCTAACAGTCATTGGATCTCGACCGACGCGAGCAGCAATACTGCGATAAGATAAACCGCAATCCCTGTACGCTACAATTCGACCTTTATCAAAGTCAGAAACGTGCTGGTACGCATTTCTCCTTCTTACACGAGGCATCTCAACAACTTTTCACCAGGCAACAACGTTCAAATGCAATTTGTGTATGAGGAACCGGCTGAACAATTTCCTCATTTAAATACAATGTAGGTGTCGCTACTGGCGCTTGCTTTGTCTGAATGCGCTGAAAAGTTAATCATTTGCATATCACAGCCTCTTCTTCCTTTTGTATAAATTTCACGTCTCTAGCATGTCGCCTTCTTGGTGTAGCAATTTTAATGGCCAGTAGTGTATATGCTGTTTTAAGAATTTTTAAGAAAAAATTTAGAATAAAATAATATGGCATACATTCGGCTAACTTTCTTTTTCTTAGCAATGACAAATTAATATAGTGGCTACAACTAATCTAATTCTTATAGTACTTTTGATGAATTCGTCTGTTTGATGCAAATTCCGGTAAATAACTGTAAAATAAAGGGTTTTTTCATTGTAATCTTTGAGCATCTTAACAATGTCAGTGTTTATTTTGAATTAGAAAGCTTAAAATAAAGATGAATAATCTCTAATTCATACGAAATTAAAGTATGGCAGGTCGATTACTCCTTAAAAATTTATTATTAGATACTTCTTTTTCATTATGTTACAATGAAGGAAAATTTTATTTATTCCTTTTTTCTAAATTTTCTTCTAATTTTATAAAATATTATTTTTTATCTCACAAATTATATACATTTTATTCATTATAAAATGTCTATTATCTCACAAATTATAGATATTTTATGACACTTAAGCTCGGCTCCTCTATCCACCGTTTTTTATATGTAAACCAAAACTCAAATTAGAATGTGGCATTTTTTCTAATACTTAAAATAATTCTATTTTCTATTTCACTTGTTACAGTCCAGGTCTTGTGTTTTTCTCATATTATTTGATCAATGTCTCTGCGTAGATCAACAAATTTATAAACTCCTGTGATTCGTGATGAAGAATGTAAGAAGTAGATTCAAGACCGAGACGCACCCAATGTCTCGAATCTGCAAATCATTTAGTTGAACAAAAGGGTAAGTTTTCGGGAATTAGAAACATAAACCAAGAAGAAGACCCCAGACTTAGCCAGCCATTTCAAAAAATATTATTTCACTTGAAGAACATTAAAACCACAACATGTTTTGAGTGCCGCTTGCCGCCATTAAACCTCCTAAATAACAATTTCTAGAAAGCCTTGGTTTAAATAAATAACGAATCTATTTCTAAACTACTGCAAATTTTCAATTCTTGTATGAAATTTAGCCCGTAAATTTCTTAAATAAATAAGACTTCAGCTACAAGCTCGATAAGTTAAATATTCAAAAAGTATCATTTAATTCATAATCAAAAAGAAAAATAGTCAATACAAAAATTTATTATACAGTAGTGGTGGAAGCGCCAAAACTTGAAATAGGTTGAATTTAATGCATATAATCAATTTATCAATATGCATTCTTTTTTTTTTTTATCTTGTAACCAAGAATTAAACATCAATGTTCAATGTGACTGATGATGATTAAAGATTCTCTTAAATAAATTGTAAATCATATTTCCATACATAAATTATAATCGTTTTTCTATTTAAAATTTTGAAGAATTAACAAGGATTTAAAACTGTTTATCATTTCTCGGCATTAATACTACAATTTTAACGATGTTATCATATAAGCACTTTCCTAAGTGCCTTAATTGTATTAAGAAAAGATTATCTGCATCTTTTAAAGAAAGTTATCAGGTAATAAATCAAAATGAATTTATGCATAAAAATTTTTTTTTATAATCTTTCCCATTTTGGTGTTTATACCTTGTTAAAAAATGTTTTTGGTTAAATTTAAATTTGCTAAAAATCTTGAATTGATGATTATTTGTTTTTCGATAGTACTTCAAACAAAACTATTAATTCAATTTGTTGTTATTTAAATTAATGATTATTAATCTTTATTTCAAAATAAATAAGATTTAAACCTAAATTAAGATGAGACGCATTAAATTAAATTCGATTTTCATAATATTTAATTTTGTTTGAGTTACAGAAGCAGAAAAGTCTGTAAAAAAAGACTTTTTTAATATTCTTAAAACTATGCTTAACTGAAACTAGTTCAATAAAAGAGATTTGATTGAGCGAAAAAATAAAATATGATGAAATTACATAAGTAAATGTATTTTTAGTTGTTAGTATAAAAATTTTGCATCTTATGTAATGTTCTGCTAATGTAATAGAAAATTAATACTTGAAAGTTCAATTTAGGAATTATTATTTTTAATTAAGTATTTGGTATTGATGTCATATGTTAAAGTGAAAATGTGCTTTAGATCCCCTACTTGGCGCGTTTTAAAAATCGCCGATACCATGGCGAAAATTCTACCGCTATTTCAAAGTGAAACTTAATTAGCGACCAATGAAAATGCTGAAACAAAAAAGTAATTAATGAGCTTTTCGCAAAAGCTCATACAAGCAAGTTCGCAAGTTGGCGAAGTAGAGGACTTAAAGCGCAATTTAACCAAAGTTAATTTTAGCTTTAAAAAGAATCAAGCTTGCTCTCTTTTCATTTTCTAAAGAAAATTCTGTAACAACTTAAAGTTATATTTATTTGTAACAATCCAGTTTTTTATTTACCCATTAAATTTTTAACGAAAAATTATTTTATTATTTTCTTTAAGAATAAAATAGTTTTACTATCATTAAAGTTTTCATTTTGAATGTAACTACTAAATTTTATAAGTTACTTATGTTTAACTCTAAAAAATTTAGCTTCGCAAAATGCTTTTAAATTTTAAGAAGTTATTTGTATATTTTAAGAAGTTATTTGTACATTAAAGTACCATTTTTTCAAAATATGTGTTGAGATTTATTGTGACATTTTGCATTTATTGTGATGAATTCAGTTTTGTAAATATTTTTCAAATTTAGTTAGTGTAATTAACATTTTTATTATTCTATTTGAGAATGTATTGTATTTGAGTCTTTATTAAAGACAAAATTATTTGTACTTTGTTTATAACTATAAAATAATTCTCTTTACAAAATTTTATTAAATATCCTTTGTATTTAATTTTTCCTGCTGCCAAGGAAATTTCAATTAACTATGATGAAGATTTGAACATTTCATATTTTAAGTACTACCTTTTATTACTATTTAGATATTGATTTATAAACTTGGAATGCATCTCACGCATTAAAATTTCTACCAAATGTGGCAAAGAAATTTGGTAAAATGAAACATTTAATTTTTGACAATTTTCCTTACAGAAAGTCTGTTTATCTGGTGAATTATTATAAAAACTCTATTTCTTAGTAGCATAAGTTGATTTTTCTAAAATGTGTTTTTAAGATAAATAAATTGCTTACTTAATATTGGTGAATTGAAATCCATTATTTTAAAGTTCATGAATATATTTTTAACTATATGAATTTTTGTTTTCCCATTGAAATATGTGCATATAAATGAAATAATAATGTATTGTTTGTTATATTTGATTTATGAAACTCCAGATTTAAAAAAAAAATCAGCTATTAAGTCAAGATTTAAGTATGTAAAATCAAGGGAATTTCTGTAAAATATTTGTAGTATTTCTGTTAGACAAAAATTCCTTTTAATTAAAAAAAAAAATCTGTATACGTTAGTTATTTAAGAATTTTTTTCTTTTTTTGGAAAATGATCTTTTCAATTAAAAATATATAGGAATACTGTGTAAACATAATTGATGACAGTCTGATAATAAACATATTAAATTTCAATATCATCAAAGATATTTTGCATTGATTTTTCATATAATCTTAACATTGAAATCATGATTCTTAAAATCATGTTTAGTATTTAAATATTTCATATTTTTTTAAAATATGTGAACATTAAATTAAATCAATAGTCATCTCTGATCCTTCTTTATATTCACTATAAAGAATTCAACATTGCAGTTCAAATTATTAATAACAGTTCATATAAAATTAATTGACCAAGTTTGAATATAAAATAAATGTTAAAATATATTTTTTTTAAGTTTAATGCTATCTTGTTTTATAATGGATAATATTGGCTTAAAAACCTTTTGCTAATAAAATAAGAATATTCACATTGCTATAAAGACTGTTAATGAAAAGGCATGCAATAAGCACTTGGTAGCTCTAAGATTTTATGAATCATTGTATTGAGCTTATAAACAATTTTCTTTTCAAATCGAAATTTCATTTTAAAAAAATAGAAGGATATTTGATATCAAAATATTAGGCAATTGCAGCTTCTAATCAAATTCTTCTGCAATCATAAAAATGTTTTCTAGAGCATTTATTTTGTGCTTATTGCTCTTGACAATGAAATTAATGCTTAAAAAATGGAATTAAATGTGAAAATCATCAGACTGCAGTATTCAGTCTATATGTTCATGTATATTTATTGAACTTATTTAAAGTTAAAAGGACTTTTTTTGTAATATATATATATTTATTTAAATCTGGTGAACTTGATAAACAAATTAAAAGTTTAAAACTTCCCTTTTTATGTCAAATAAGAAATTACTTAAATGTTTTTGTTGATATATTTTATAGTGGGCTGATTTTTTTATGGAAAAAATATTTAGTACTTCTTATTTTATATCAGTCATAAGATTATAACAAAAAAGTACAATTCCATTATACCCCCATATTTTTTTTTTTTTTTATTTGAGAAAACCCCCATATTGTCTTTTTGTTTTTTCATAAATTACTGTTCATAACACACGAGTGTATTGATACTTCACATGATAATAAATAATACTGATAAATATTGGGAAAGAATTTATCTGTGTTGAACTTAACATATTATTATAATATAAATTCTAAATCATTTTACTATGTTAAAGTTAATTTATTACAATTTCATTATACCCCAAAACATAACTTAATCGCACCAATATAATGCAGGAAAGATGCAATGTGAATTTAGTTGAATAATATCCATAATTTATTGTACAAAATTTCTTAAGTTCTATTTCCACTATGTAGCCTCTTATTAAAAATTTTGATTAAATTTTCTGAAACATTTTTTGTGCTGTTTATTTTTTATTCTCTGTTTACTTACTGAAGTCTTATTGCAGATACTTTTAATACGGACTCTTTGTACAAAGAAATACACTTTAGAATTGATGTCTGAAATAGAAAATGACCTTGACTCTGGTAATATGAAACATCGTAAGCATCCTGGTGTTCGAAAAATGGCTCCCATAAAGTTACCTGAAAATATAATTAATTCAATTTATAGATTAGTATCCAGTGAGTTTTATTTGCTATATCATTCTTTATTGTATATTTTAATGTTTTTCATTTTTCATGAAAGTTAGTAAAGATTAGTGTTCATTATTTTTATAATCAACTTTTTTGCTTTGCATTTCTGCATAGATATAAATTGAAATCAATAAAATATATTTATGATCATTGTGTTTAATTATACACATTCAGCTTTTGTATTTATTTTTGTTAATGTAATTTTAAATACAGACTTTAATATGTTATCTCTTTGGCTTGATTTTCCTAATTATAAAAATTTGAGAATATTTTTCTTTCATTATATGTATTTTTCTTATCATCAATCATTTAATCGTGTTTACAGTTTTTGTTTAATTTTAATGATTGTTTGTGTTTTTAATTATATATGATCAAATTGAATTCATTTTATGAATATATTCTCAATGAAACAGTATGTTTATTTTCACCCGTAAAGAATTTCTATGTGATCAATGCATGAGTTGTGAATATTTTAAATTGATTGTTCATCCACTTATATAAGTGTTTCAGTGTGATTATGTTTTTCTATAAATACAAGTGTTTCAGTGTGATAATATTTTTCTATAAATTTAACACGTATTTTATTGTTTTTTTATTATTTTATATGAAAAATGTTGTACTTTTTAAACATTTTGATACAAGTTCTAATAATGTTATTTGTAGTGATGTATTACTTAAAAAAACTTGTTGATTTTTAATTTAAATAAAAAGTTTAGGAAACTTCTCACAAGTAGATTTTCAAGTCTATACCATTTAAGGATAGATTCATTATTTTTTTAGGGAAGATTATGATAATCCTTATGAAAAGAGAAAGTTATAATAATTTTCTCTTTTAGATTAGGATTATTTCTTTATTTTATGAAATAAGTCATAGTTTGTACATACAGAATCATAATTCTCTCATTTTGAGACTGTTGCTATCATAAAAATTGATGCAGTTATGTATAAAGATTGTTCAGTTTGTTTGGTAAAAGAAATTTAAATGTGATTTAATTTTAAAAGAGATTTTAAGATTTTTAATGTAATTTTTGAGATCCTTCCTTTTCTATTTTTTGTTTGTCTTTAATTTTTCATTCTTTCTTTTTGTTTTACAAGAGCAGTTTTTGTGAGAAAATTTATTTCCATTGCAGAAATTCACAATATGTATATCTGATTTTTTTAAAAGTACTTTTCAATCCATTTTAATTTAAAATTATTTCTCTTGTACATCCATAATGTTGCCATAATATCCACAATATCAACCTTAGTTAATGTTTTAATATTTTTTTATGAAGAATGTTAAAAAATCAAAGTTTATCGATTTCAAATTTTTTATTTAAAATATTATAAATTAATTTGATATAAAATCATATTTATTATTATTCATGTTAAATTTAATTTCTTGTTTTCTTATTTAGAGGATTATCTTATCTTGTATGGTAAAATGTAATATTTTGAATTTTACATCTTTGATTTGTTGATAATTTTTGTTCCTTATATGGAATATTCAATTTTGCTAAAAATATGTAAAAAAAATGCAATTGTTTTTGTTTAACATTTTAAGAAAAAAGCTTGATTAAATTCTATAAAATTATTAAAAATGATGTTACAAGTCAAATTCTAGAATTATTCTAAATTTCAATTCTCAATAGTTTTTTATATTTTATGCATAAAAACTTTTATTTATTGTATTAAAAAAATTTTTGATGCAATAGTTTAAAATCTTTCTTTTTATCTTTATTCTGTCTTCTTAGAGTTTTTATAACTCAGTATCAATTTTTTTCAAAGAATATTTATTTTTTCACAAACGAATGAAATATAAAGTTTCATGATGGAATTAATGTATGGAAAATAAAAATATATATGAAGTGATTTATATGATTATATTTCATGAACTTTTCTTAATTCTAGGAATCATATTTAATATTTACTTTTTTTATTAAATATCTAATAATTTCTAAGTTTTTTTTTTTCAAGCATTTATGTGTTAGGATATTTTGGCCCATCTAGATTTTCTCTCTAATTGTACTCAAATGCTATATTCAGTTATACAGTCTGTCAATAATTATAAGTTTGACTTCAAATAGTGTAATCATATTAAAGGAGATGTTTTCACTTTTAGTGGATGTTTCATATTAATTATAATGTGCACTTCTTAAGAGCCTTAGAGTTTTTTCCCTGGAAATTTCCTGAAATTATTGTTAAAAATTACTCAAGAGATAGATCTATATAGGTATGGATATGTACCTATATTGATGGTTCTACAAATGATGAAGAAATTGCTACAAGTCTTTACTGGGGAGATTTTTGAGGAATCTCACAATTGGTTATACCTCTTTGATGTTGAAATATATCCCATAAAAACTGCAATTTCAAACCTCTAGAGTGTTGTAAATCTGGTATCTGGGATTTGGGTGAGCTTAGAATATCAAATATCTTCATAGATAACTAAGTTTCAATCTTGTCTAATTTTTTGGAAAAGGGGGTATTAAGTGCTGATTGAGGAAGTTAGGTGTTATCTTTGACTGGAAAATAACTCTTCAGTAGATTCCCAACTATTGTAATATGCTTATAAATTGAAAAGTAGATTTTCCAAAACATAAATATAATAAAATAGATTTGCCAAAACAATTTTCATTTTAAATTTACTAATGTTTAATTTGGTAAGAAAAAAAATAGAAATATCTCTCATATAACTTTGAACAAATTGCAACTAGTTAGAGAAGGAATATTCTACTCATCTAATCTGCTTAATGGATTAATCACTTCAAATTTTAGATAGCAATATGTCATGATTGTCTTTATGAATACTACATATTAGTATATCTAATATCTGTAAATGTATCTTGTGTTTTTTTAGTAAATCTATAAATTTTATACATTTGTGGAAATAGCATTTATTATCTCCTTAAATTTTTATTCTTGACAACATAAAAATCAAATTTTATTGGGTTTCAAATCATGGCTGACATTGCCAGTGTCTTATATATAGGAAAAGATATCAATAGTCAAATCAATAATTGGAAAATTTTGTGTTCAGGTTTGTGTATCCATTACTTTAGATTATAATGTTATTCTTTTAAAAATTCTGCATTTTTTTATGTAAATTTATTTAAAATACATATTAAAAATATATTTTTTGAAAGTGTTAGAAAATCATTTTTTTCCTATTACATTTAATAAATATTTTATTGGATTGTAAGATTTCCAACAATCCTCCTAAGGAAAACATTGATATTTAATGATATAAATGATTTACTACATGAAATGCTGTATGATTTGGCTTGAATTGAGATAAATTTGGTTTGCATTTGAAAAATCCCAATTGGTAGACAATATTTCAAAAGACTTTCATGTTTTAAAGTATTTCTTTTGTTTCTGCTTTTGTTAAGATTTGTAACTGTTATTATTTTTCATTAATGGTGAAAATTTCAGAATTTTTCCTAGCAATTGTTTTGAAATGATCAATTGATTTCATTTTTACATAATTAATTTTTCATTCTAATATAATTATATTACTTAATTTTCTTTGTTTCCATTGATTTCATAATGTAAGGGTTTTTCAAGAGGGTGGAAACCTGAACTATAGTTTGCATCAATATGTTTGTAAATTAATCTTCCTCTCTTTTCAGATGCTATTAATGTTATCCAGTTTTTCTTAATTCTAAATATATATATATAATATACATTTCTATTTTGCTTACTTCTATGTAAGCCAAAATAAAAGCTTACAGCTAAATTGGTTAAATGACCCTCCATCCTTTTAATTAGAAAATAAAAGAAAGGATTTATTTCTGTCTTTATTCATCATTAGTCTATTGATATAATTATTTATTTTTTAAAAATTTGCATAATGGAATGATGTTTTGAAATATTTTTGATGATATTAATTTCCTTTTGTAAGGTAAGTGTCATGTTACCTAAACATTTTTTTTATTGTTTCTAAACTACTTTAAACTCCAAGAAACATTTTTTACATCAAAACTTCTTTAAACTACAAGAAACATTTTTTTTATTGTTTCTTTGTATGTATAAGTTAATTCAAATTTTGAATTCTTGCTTTGTCAATAACAGCACGATAAAATATATTGCTTAAAAAAGAGTTATTATCAATAAAAATCTATAAAAATACATGTGCTGATTTAAGTTCCCAATATAGGAAGAAATCATAGGCTCCGTGTATTTAATATGAAGTATGACTAAAATTCAATAGTCTGTATCATGATTAAAATTAGGAACTTTTAGAACCATTTCAGTCAGGGGTTGCAGCAAATTATTCTTTAACTATTAATATGTTATAAAATCATGAATAATGTTATTTTTTTAATTTTATCCAAAAATAGTTTACAACTGAAATTGTAGAATAAATATTTTATGTAAACAATTCTGTTATAATTTTTATAGGCCATTAATTTGGTTTTTACTCATGATAAAATCAGATAGTGTAAATAAAGTATTGTAAATAATACTAGATTTAAGTATTAGTTACATAACTATATTTCATGGTGTCATACTTTTTTTAAAAAACCCTGTGAATTATTAGATTCATAGAGGACTATTGAAAGACAAACATTACTATAATTTGTTACTAAGAAATGAAATAGACATGCAAATGCTCTGATTGCTTTTAATAATATAAAGCCTCATCTAGCTTAAATCTAACTTATTCATAAAAGGAATCAGAATTTACAGAAAAAATGAAATTATAACTCTATATACATGTAAATCATACTGACTGTTAGCTTTGTGTTTTAAATAATTAATATTGATAATTCTTTCTATAATTTGATAACTTTTTCTATTTGTTCTTTTTTTAATTACTATATTTATTTTGTTAAAAAATTATAAAAGATTTTAAGCTCTCCAATCGCATTAAGTATTTATTTAATATTTACTTTATTTAAAATCAAAATTAATATCTATGTATATAATTCCATATCTGCTTGTTTAAATTTTATGTATGTATATATTATGTTATATTCCAGTTGATTTAGATACTTAAATCTGATGGTAAAATAATTTAAAATATTTTATATTATTTAGCTACAAAGTGTAAGCTAATTTAATTAGAAATTTGTTTCAAACTATTAACTTTAGAACCAAAATAATTGATATCTTTGATTATTCAGTATACTTACTGTTAGGTTTGCATCTTAACATTTATGTTGAATTTGTAAATAGTGATGCTACCATTCAAATTTTAATGTCTAGAATACATTTATATGTTTTTCTGGTAACTCTTTTATTCTACTTTCCCTTTAACCATTTCACAACTCTTCTTGTTTAGATTTTTAATCAAGCTACCAATCTTAAATTTTGTGAAATAAATACAAATAAAACATTTCAGATTGATGAAAAACTCAGATTGAATTTATTTTTGTACAAATTTTGAACTATTAATCAATTAAAATTTTGCTATACTTGGAAAAATGTGCAAGAGTAAATTATTTCTTAGCTAAGATTTTGCTCCTCATTATTTTTTTTTTATTTATTTTTTTTTTTTATTTGTACATATTTAATACAATTTTTACATTTTTCATTTTTAAAAGTTTCTTCATTAATAACTGTGTAATTGAAAAATTTATGATTTCTAATTTAATATTTTTTATATTAATGAGACTTTTTTGAGTAATTAATTTTAGAAATAATTACATTAAAAACAGTATTACTGTTTGAATTTTTTTTTATATAAGGAACATTTTTACTTTTAATTTTGCTTTGTTTATTTGCATAAAATTTATTTAACAGCTTGAATTTTAATATAGAACTATATATTTAGATGAATACGAAAGTTTAATCAATAAAGACTCTGTTGAGTTATGCAAGAAACTTTTATCCAGAAGATTACCTTTGGAATTTCATGAAGTTAAAAGCAAAATTGAAGACACAATACTGGATCTTAATGGTAAATAGTTGATAAATATCTTATGTATGAAATAATTGAAAGGATCTCTATCTCAATTTCTTTGATTTATTAAACTATTTTAATTATATTTTTTATTTTTTATAGCAGTTTTTTAAATTTACATATATTAGGTTATGAATTATTTATAGTAATTATTATATATTGTTTGTTTTTTAACTTCCTTACTTTGTCTAATCACATTAGTTAGTTTTCATTAAGTTAAACTAGTCTTGATTAATTATAATGTCATTTTAAAATAATATATTAAAAATAGGCATAATTAAATCAACTAATTAATATCTATGCAATATTAATTTCCTTATTTTATTGTTACTTCTACAATTATTTTTAATTGCATTGTTGTAAATAAAAATGAATATAGAATGAAAAAATTTAGGAAATTTCTCATTCTGTTTTTTTTTTTTTAATTTGAGAACACTAGTACAATTTTTATTAATTAGAATGCATGCATTATGAAATTTATTAGTTTTATTTATGACAAATTTACATAATTATTTATGAATTTTCCTTTGTTTGCGATAGAACTTAATGTCAGCTTGTTTTTTGGCATGAATATTTTTTGTAATATGATTTATATTTTCTTGCAAGCATTTCTAAATCTGTGTGTACTTGCTACTTATTTTTATTGTATTTGCTTTATCTAAAATGGGGTGAAAATTCTGGATAATTTTATTTTAGTTTATTTAAGTCAAATATCATTACTTTTTTATCAATGTATTTCAATTACCTTATTTTCCTGTATATAATCCGCAGTGGTGTATAATCCGTACGACCTTTATTTCAAGTAAAAGGGAAAAAAGTGTTGCATAATCCGTAGCAATATTTTTTGGCGAATAGTCTAAACTGTATATATAATAAAAATATGTAATTTGAGATTATAGGTGTCACATAAAATAGAAAAATGCATAGTATGATTAAAAATACAGTAAATTGTACAGTAAAAGTATTTATTATGAAAAAGATCTGTTTGGATTCACCTCATCGCACGATAAACTTGAGTTGAAAGCAAGAGATCCATCAAGCAATAATTTCGAGAAGAATCTTATAAATCTTATCGATTTTAGTTTCTAATAACTTTTAAAACGATGTTAGGCATATTTAAAAATATATATATTTGCTTCATTAATATTAAAATGAAAAAGAAATGGATTATTTACAAATTGCATATTTTATACGTTTTTTATTTATACCCTGCATACTTTATATTTGATTTCACATTAACAAGTTTGTCACCATTTTTTTATTTGCTTTCTCTATAGCTTTTTATTTAAAATATGCAGTGTAACTTAAAAGTTTTCGCTTCGATATGACAATATACGAATTTGAATATTTTCAAAATGAAACACCTCACATCTAGACAAATTGCAAAATGCAATAATATCTTTACTATGGGGCTGAATTTGTTCTTGAACATAATTGGACAAAACTGATTTTAGCTGAAATAACTCAGGTGTCATGGTACCACCTGTTATTTATTTTATGAAAAATAAACAGTATTTCTTTCAAAGTTTTCTTGTAAGCTTTTCTGATGGAAAATGCTTTTTTATCAGATTATCCGCGGCAGCGTATAATACACACAATGAAATTCAGAACTTTTTTAAAACATAATCCGCTGATTATATATAGGAAAATATGGTACTAATTGTCATACAAATTGTATTATTCATTTGTTATGGTAATTATATGAAAAAATTGGGAAATTTTTAATAAAATTATCCAAATACTTATATTGATAACTAACATCAAATGAAATAATCAATGAACTAAAATGTAGCAAAAAACTAAAACTCGAAAACTTCATAAATAAGTGTATATTCAGTGATGTTAAAAACTTGTCAAAGAATGTAAATCCAAAAAAACTAATTTCCTAATTTCAATTATTCAACTTTACATTCATTATTCAATACATTATTCAATATGAGAAATAGTTACTTAA
>JAPDSC010129520.1:15651-28566 GCA_026290005.1 Latrodectus geometricus
ACATTCATTATTCAATACATTATTCAATATGAGAAATAGTTACTTAACAAATTAAAATAATAAAATTTACTGTATTATTGGAAAGTTTGAGCAACCCAAAAAAAGTGTAGCAATTATTGTTGAAACTGCAAAGAGTTTCATTTCAAAGCTGTGAAATTAATTTTTAGTGACTGGGATTATTAGACATTAATAAGGGCTAGGCTGATTATAATATATTATCTATATAGAATGATGACATTTGATGATGTTCTGTTAATAGCTTATCAAGACAAAACTGTCAATGCTATTTAGCTATTAGCTCTAAAGATAGTATCTTTTGACAATAGAAGGAATACGATAATGGTATATTCATCTATTATGTACACAATTTTAAAAATTTCATGAATAATGAATGCTTTTAAACCTTTTCAAATGTAGATATAAAAGTAGAACATTTTATTTTGAAAACTTAAGTTCTATAATTTATGACTTGTTGTTGTTGTTGTTGCTCTGGTCTATAAGTAAGTGTGAAGTGCAAAAAACAAAAAAAAGTCTAAAGTCCACCAAAAGTCTTGTTGATGAGATCTGCCAGTTCTGGAGTCCGATGGCCATGGATGATCTCAATTGGTGGAGCTCCTAGTTTGAAGAGGGAGCAGATAATGGCTTGGCAGTTTAAGACATGATCTGGAGTTAGTTCGGATTGAGGACAGTCCTCGCAGTTGGGATAGGATTTAATACCAGTTGGTGATATCTTCATGCCCTTGGAATGTCCAGTACGTAGCTGAGCTATTGTGGAGGAGAGGTTTCTTGGGCAGTCTAGATCAGGGATTGTTGCCTTACCAAAATGCTGATCGTAGATCCTTTGCCTGGCTACGGCATTTTCGTCTGTACAGGTGACTGTTCAAGGTTGCTCTTTATCTCGTGCTTCTTTTGCAAGGGCATCTGCACATTTGTTCCCCTCAATACCCACATGTGCAGGAATCCACTGGAGAAAGCATGGAATATTTAGTGAGTGAAGAAGGGTATTAATATTTCCCGTCAGTGCTGACTCACCGTTTCGTATGGCTTCACCGTTCATCATGACTTAATCAAAAGGTATTAATTATCCTGGGTATTTGGATATTTTATAATGTATTTAAAACATTTGATGCCCACTTTAATTACATAGCAAATTTCACATTGGTCACCAAAAGTTAAGCTATATTTTTCAAAGCTCACCATAAAAAAATGACACTAACAATAAAATTTATAGTTTATATAAATAATAAAAATGAACTTGTGTAAATTTAATTAAAAATGCTAGATACCACTTTTTTGATAGAAAAGAACAGGAATACAGATGTATTAACACATTTTTAGGATGATTTTGATAAAGAATTTAAAAAAGTAAATGTTTTAGAATAAAAATTTTTCAAAACTTATTATTTGAAATGAGAAATATCGTCTGCTACTTTTAAATTTATTCTTCTTTCTAAATGTTGCATGTAAACAAACTGAGGATATGTTTTTGTGCATTCCGAAGAGGAATATTCTTATTCCAGAATTCAAAAATGTTGTGAAATGCATGGTATTAAAATTTCTAAGTGCAAAATAAGCAACGTTATTAATCGGAGCATTAAAAACTGTCAATCATTATTTCTACATGGAAAGATGACTCAAACGAATATCCGAAAAAGGTACGTACTGTTTCCAAATGATATTCTTCTTTTGAAATCTTTTCTAAAAAGAGAAAATCCGCCAACACAGAAATCAGTTGCAACATCTTTAGATACATCTGTAGTAACAATAAATAAAATAATAAACCAAGATTTATAACGTAAAAAAGCTAAAAAACGTAATGTTCAATAACTTTTGCTGAGACATGTGGCTCAAAGCAAAACATTTTGTAGATTCCTGTATGAAAACCATTTAGCAGGAAATAAATGGATATACATTGTGACCCTTGATGTAGCATGAGTGTACTGTAATGACTACAACAAAAAATGGGGTCTATTTATTATAGAAAACGAGAAAAAAATGTACAAACCTGGTGCCATTAATTTAAAAAAAGTTTCAGTAAGGGGCTTATGATTGTCACAGGTTTCTCTTACAATGGAACATTAAAAATAAAAAGAGTGAACAAAATTGTTAAAATCAACTCATCATACTATCAGGAGAAGGCTTTAGGTCCAATATTTACAGAAGAAATTCCACTACTTTATCCCAATGACTTTCAAAGAGTGAATATTCATCAAAATAAAGCTACAAGTTATACATCAAAACTACCACTGCATTCCTTGAAAAATAAAGACTAATACAGGCATTGCATGTATACATTTTCAACATATTCCTGCAAAGTCCCCTGTTTCACCTATGGACTATTGTGCCTTTGGTCTGATAAAAAGAGCTCTTTCTAAATGCAAACCCACTATGATAGATGGACTCTGGAAAGTAGTGGAAGAGGAATAGAAAGCAAGAACGCTGCAAATTTTACAAAAAGCTCTTCTATCATGGAAATCACGATGCAGACTTATAGTCCAGAAAAAGAATTATCAGATTGAACATTTAAAAAAGTAGTCTTTACATTTTAAACATTAATTCAACGGCCCCAAAATCGTTCTAAAAATGGGTTAATACCCTCTGCATATGAGTTACGGAAATACATGTAAACATCAGCTTTCCATAATTATATGTGTAACTTTTATTGGTTTTCAACTTTTATTAGTAGATTGACAATAGTTAGTGGATGTGTGCCTGTAACGTGTGAGGAAAGATGTTTGCCCAATTTGTTAAAGTGGAAGGCAGTTAAGTGGATAGAAATTGAGCTGGTGCTGCTAAGTGCTTCAATGTGCTTCTCAGTGTAGTCTTTACTCTCTAGAATTTATCATATTAAAGCTTCTATGACCAGGAGATATACAGGCCAACAGAAGCTGCAACCCTGCAAAAGACTATTTTATAGCCATTTTGGTCTAAAGGAAAAGACGAATTTCTGTGCAGAAAAAAAAAAATGTGAGAACAAATCCTCAGATACCATTAATCTAGCATTGTGGAAAGATAGTTAGCACAGTGGTGGAGTAATGTTTTGAGCAGTTATCTCACTTGATGATCACACTGGCCTGCATGTGCTCCAGAGAGGAACTATGACTTATGTGAGATATTAGAATAAGATCTTTGATCCATATGCTGGTACAATTGACAATGATTTCATTCTGATGGATGATAATGCACAACCTTATTTAGCTGTGGTTGTTGAGAAATATCTTGAGGGTCTTGATATGGAATGAATAGAATTGGCAACTCAATATTTTTATCTGAATCCAATAGAGTGAGTATCTGTTGGATTATCTTGGTTATCTAGGAGAGCTAAAAAAATAGCTTACTCTGTGTCTGGTCTTTGCTTCCCATTTTGGTTACCGACAACTTAATTTATAGCATGGAAGGATTGATAATTCATTTTTTAATGTGAAATTGCTCTTTTTTTTCTTTTTTTTTTTTAAATCATTTATGCATTTTTCTTATGTAGGTAAACTTCTATGTTGCATTCAATAGATACTTGTTTTGTACACATGTCATCCAAATTTGGTGTTTTTACATTCATTCATTTACAAATTAAGAGCAAAATCTAGTTGTTTCTTAACTTCTGGGGACCAATTTACTCTATATTAAATCATATCTTCTAATCTTCATATAATTAAAAGCACATTTTAATGAGAATATTTATATTAATCATTTTAAATGTAAATGACTTTAGAAAAGTGCTTTGAAATATGGATTTAAAAATAGGGTATAGAAGAATATGTATTAATAATCTTTTTTAAAGTATTTAACACAATATTAGCTTTTGGTTTCTAAAATTTTCTTTTTTTAGAGTAATTTTTTTATATTTGTATTATATCAAAGTACATAAACTGTGTTTACAAACTTTGTTTCCTTCATATACATTTCCTTCATGTGCTGTACTTAAGTGTATATTATTTAGCATGTTATCTTTTACTATAGTATTTAAGTTATTATCTTTTACCAAACAAAGTGAAGTTCATACTTTTGATTGCATATTAAATTTAAATAATTCAATTCTTTATTTATAAAATGCATGTTGTTATGAAATTTAAAAGCATGCTGAAAAAATTTATTTCTTTTAATATTTGTTTTTTAGATGAGAATGATACTGTTATAAATTGGTAATATTTTATATTTTTATTTAAATTTGTTATAGATATATGATAAGATTCTTTTGTAGACAGGTTTCATATTTACTCCTTTTTTCAATATTTGTACTTATGCTCAGTATATCTTGCTATATATTTCTTCTATCTTATAATTTACTTGTACAAAAGTTAAGCTAAAAAATTAAAAATGTAAATATTTTTGCTGTGCATCAGATGTAATTATGATTTGCAAACTTAAAAATAGATGATAATTAATATCAAGCTATTGATTTTCATTTAGAATCTCAAGATGTTCCTGAAATAATAAAAAAACAGAAACTTCTTCAATTAAAAAAACAAATTCAGATAAAAAGGGGAATGTGGAAACCGATTGAGTGAGTATATGATTGCTTACTTCTATCTAATATTCATTTATGATTCTGGCAAAGTTTAAGATAAACATTCTTTGAATCTAAAAAGGGAACAAGAAATTTTTATTTTCAAAATTTTCTACTTTTAGGAAACTTTTTAAATGACTTTATTTTTAGATTTTTGCACTAGCTTTTAATATATCAAATGTTTAATAATTTCATTACTTCTTAATGCATATTTTAAATTTTCATTATTTTTTGTAAGAATTTAAAATATGCATTAAAAAGTAATTTTTTGTAAAAGAATATTAATGCATTAGTTGAATGAATATTGAATTTCTTTTGTATAAAATTGTTCTTATATTGAACAATTAGTTTGACATCCATATGTACTTTTTCAGTTCTGAAAGAAAAAAATGAATCTGTTTTCTGTTTTTAAATTAAAGCTTAAAATCAATTTATTTTGTTAAAAATAAATTCAGATTTAAATCTGAAATAAAAAAACAATTAATTAATAATTTAGACTTAAATTTTGTATAAAATAATTTTTTGTAAAGTAATATCAGCTTTTTCAGCATCAAGAACAAAATGTTTAATTGAGAAATTTTTTACTATCTTTATTTATTTTTTTTAAAAATAATTATTTATATAAATTCTTTTTTATTTTATCCACAATAAAGTGTTATTCATTTTTGTTAGAGTAATTAGTGTATCTCTTTTTTAAATATTGTTAAAGTTTTGTTATTAGCTACTAGTTATCCGTGTTTGCTAAAAAATTTCTTTCACATTTATGTCTCTATTAAAGCATTTTTTCTTTCACAGTTTTATCAATATTAAAACCAGTTTAAAAAGTATATGGGGTAACAAAATCTTAATGATCAAAATTAAAACATGAATTAATTACTGTATAAAGAAAATTAAATAAGAAAAAGTGGTAAAGAATTTTAAATTTTGAGGAAACTATGGGAGTGCATTATTGAAAATTGTATAAAGTTTTTACTGGACTAAATAATATTGTTTTTCAATTTACTTAACCTTTTGCTGTTAATAACATTTTTTGTAATAGTTATATACTTATCATTTTCTGATTTCTCCCATTCCATTGATGTTATTATTAATTATTTTGTTGTTCTTATTATTAATTTAAATGTTTCATTTAAAATGACAATACCAACAATCAAAATCAATATATTGTGTAATTGCTAAAATAAAGGATTTAAAGAGAAGGCTGACATTGTCAAAGCAATGAATAGCTATAAGAGCATCTTGAGTTTTATTGAAAATTTTAAATAGTTAACCAGAAAAAGTTAGTCAAGATAAGAGAAGTTCACTTCCCATATTTTTGTATAATCCCCATGTTGTTCAAGAATGAAGTCTATTTTTGGGCACTTTTTTTATAAATAATTTCCACAAGAGATTCATAAAAAGCTTAAAGAAAAAATATAAATTTTGTGTTTCTAGAAAATTTCCTTATTCATCTTCAAATTATATTGTAGCATGTTGGTTTGTGACAGTTATTTAAATGTTTTTGATATTTGTATCTATGACTTAACCTAGACCAGGAGGCATAGTCTTAATTTATAAGTTGAAACTTTTTTCGGAAAGTAATATAATAGACTTTTTTTTTCCCCTTCCATTAAAACCATATAAAAATTTGCATGATTTATTTGAAATTCCTTTTTTAAATATTTTCTGTTATTACAATATATTTCTCTCCACCCAATAGCTGTGGAATTATTTCATCTGATTTGATATGATTGTCAGAATAAATAATACATGACAATAACAGAGAATAATAATTCTGACTTAAAGACTCTTGTCTGTACCCGTATAAATATGTATAAATCTGCACAGTCAATGGATAAGAAGCATATTGACAAATGCACTCTACTATTTTATTTTAATTGTATTGTTCTTAAATACTTAGAAGCAGAATCAAGGTTAATGACTTCAATGGCCAAGTGTATAAATAAAAAATAAAATAATCCTTCTCTCTCTCTCTTTTTTTTTTTTTTTCCATAAATATAATTCAGCGATTATTACAGAAGGTTTTGCAGCCATAAATTTTGTAAAATTAAATATAATATCTGATAATAGTGTATTTATTTTTTAATGCAGTTAAGTAATAATTTGTTGAAATATAAATCAGTATAAATAATTGAAATACCTTTTTTTTCATTTAGTATTTAAATTAAACTCTGTTTTAAATATTTCCAAGGCTTAGCAACACTTGTGATTTGCTTGGAACTAGAAATATTTATAAGTTTAAGAAAAAAGAAGTGTGCAGTTTATGTGAAAAAATTATTTATTTTATAATTTTTAATAATCTTCATTAACTAATATATAATTTCATAACTTAAAAAAATTAATTTTAGCTATGATTCTTATGGAGGTTTGGTTTACCTTGCTGGAAGAGCAGCACCAAATTATGCTTCAACTTATCGTGCATTTTCTGAGGTATATCTTTTGTTTTTAAATTTTATCTATTTATACATTTATTAAAATATAATAAACTTGTCTAATAGAATATCTCATTTTAATACACTAATTATGTCAAAAAAATTTGAATAAATTTTAGTACAACTTAATTGTAAATTATTATATTTTTGCTAATATTATTTACTTATACAAATGATTTGTGATTTGATTTGAATGTCTCGTGATATTAGGATTTATAAAAGTAAAATGTAATACAATTTTTATCGAGTAATAAATTTTTACAAATAAACTTGCCATATTTTTTAGGTAATTGTTATGAGTAAAATATAATTTAAAAATGATAGCAATAAGCATAAATAATAAACTTATGAAATTGAAAATGGGTAATGTTTATTTTCCCATTTTAAAGGTGACATGAATTTAATGTTCAAATGCCAGCATATTGAAAAATGTGAAATGCTGGGAAGATTACTCCCCTCACATGGAAAGTTGTGTTACAAACAATTTGCAAAGTTAGAGAGAGGGAGGATTTCACTTTACACAAATGAGAAACCTAAGTAATCCTATTTATTATATTTACATGACATGCTATTAAATAAATTGTACTTTATTTTACACTGCTTATCTAATATACAGTATTAATGAGAAACCTTTTGTTTGACACAAATAAGAAATCTAACAATCTTATTTGTTATGTTTGCATAATAAATAAGTATTACGCTGCTTATTATAAGTATTACGCTGCTTATAATTATATCCTGCATCCCCTTGTTGAATTCTGTAGTGCGGGTTGGGCCCTGAATTAATCCAACTTTTTTAATGAATTTACTTCTAATTCTTTACTCCTTATAAAGCAACAAATTATATGTGAGCAAAAATATTTTGTCATTAAAAGAATGGAGGGCAATTTTGGTAATGTTTCTTCTTTCTTAATTAATAAGAGTCTTATTACTACATTTGGAAATGTCAAAAATGTTGGGAAAATGAAATCTGGTGGTCTCTTGATAGAAAATTTATAAGTTAAACAGGCCAAAACCATTCTAAAACTGAAATATCTTGGTAAAATACATGTTATAGTATCTGCCCATACTAAAAATGAAACAAATCTTACCCGGAAGCAAAGCGTGCAGTGTCATACAGTACCCCTCAACTAGGTATTAGTTTATTCACAAACTGTCAGAAAAGTTATAAAATCCTTTGCTTAAACACATTGCTTAAATCAAGTATCATTTCTTGGACAGGTATTTAATAAAAAAGTTGACTTTTCTACCACATATATTAGATTTGCGCAAGAGGTGTGAAAGGTTGTTAAATATTCTCAAATTACTCTCGCATACCTCTTGAGGTGCAGATCATACAGCTTTACTCTGTGTATAGTAAATGGTTATTTTATTCTGAATTGACTATGGTAGTTCAATTTACAGATCAACTAGGTCATGTATTATGCAAATTAGGCCCTGTACATCACTCAGCTTTGCAAATATGTTCTGGAGCATTCCAGGTTTCTCCCGTTCAGAGCCTTTATGTGATTGGTAACCAATTGCCTCTTGGTCTGAAAATGTAAACGATTATCTCTATTTTAAAATGTTATCAGCATCACAACACGCTTTTATATCTATGATTGTCTGCTCCTCTCCAAAGAGGGTTTATAATGCTCGACCACATAATGTACTACCATTCATGAACGTACAAACTCATTCCTGTTTTCATCTGAGTTCCCCAATTTACAAATCCAAATTACAGATTCTCTGAAATTTCCACCTTTGAACAACCCTATTGTTAATATAATCATTCCCTTTGCTGGATACAGTAAATCAACCACAGCTCCTATTATTGTGCAATAAATTTTCTCATACATTCACTATAAATTTTTCTCTTACATTTCTATTTACACTGATGACTCAAAATCAAGCGATCATGTTGGTTGTGGTATTGTTATTGGAAATACATTTTACAAATATAAACTTCATACATCATGTTCTGTTTACAAAGCAGAAGCTGTTGCAATTTTACATGCAGTAGAACTATAACAATCCAACTCTCATCAAAAATATTGTATCTATACAAATAGCATGAGTGTAATAATGCAGTTAAACCGTTTTAACAACAAATGTCATCCAGTTATTCTGGAAATATTAGATATTTTAAATATATTGAAAAGTAAAGGATTTGATGTTGTGTTTTCTTGGGTTCCTAGTCATGTTGACATTGCTGGTAATGAGCTTGAAGATACTGCTGCTAAAAATGCCTCTTACCTTTTATGTAAAGCAATAGCATTTTTTGACATTAAACAAATTGTCAAAGAGTTTATTTCCTCCAACTGTAATAAAACTTAGGATTTGCAGACAAACAACAAATTATATAATGTATCCCCTTGCATTCTTCCATTTCTGCTACTTCTTATGCAAAAAGTTGATGTAAAACTTACACACCTTCATATTGGACACACTCGATTTACACACAAGCATGCATTCTTGTCTCAAAGTGTTCTGATTTGGGACATGTGTAATGTAAAATATACACTACATCACATTTTAATTGTTTGTCCTGACTTCAATAATTTACGCTTAATATTTGTTTGCATTTTTACCTTCAATAGATTTTTAAATTCTATTTAAGTTTTTATCCATTTTAATCTTTTGCATTAACTTTTATTAAATTTTTAATATCCTTCATCTTATATATTTGACTAGGCATTTATTACTGAGTTTCTAGTTTTAAACATTGTACGGTGCAGAAATGTCCAGTATTGGACCTTTCACCAACAAACCACACAAAAGAAATGAAACAAACATTGGCATGGAAAGTCATATTTCTTAAAAACTATATTGTTAAAAAATAGTGCTACTACTCTTAATGTGATGCTGTAAAGATAGTTATAAAGTTTTTGCTAACTGAATAATAAAATTATTGATATTTAGTACATAAGCTTTTGAGTATTAGCTTTTTCATTTATAAAACATAGCTTTCAATAAATGGACTATTCATCTTTTAGACAAGTGGTGTGAAATTTTTGTAGCAGGTTATTGACAATCCAGTTTGAAAATACTGACGTCTCAACTGTTCATAATTGTACTCCGCTTTACTAATTATTTATTGCAACGTCCATTAATCAAAAAAGAAAATATGCAAGGTTTTTATATATTCATATTTGAATTTGTACAGTCAATTTCATCTGTTTATATTTTGTTTTAAATGAATATTTAGTCAGTAAATAATATTAAATATTTGTTGTTTATTTTAAATAATATTAAGTAATTTACTTCTTTACAAAAATGAAATTATGCAAATCTGTTTTGCTTTAAGTTTGTGGAAAAAGTTCCTAACAAAAACAAAAAGGTATGAGACAAGAATATTAATAAATGAATTTCAAAAAAGTCTCATTATATGCTAATAAGATATTAAGGAAATGAATTGGCATTATTGTTGATGTATAAAGTACATAAAAGGGTCTATCCAGTTGTATTGCTGATTGCTATATGGCATTGAAGTAGACAATATCATCTTCTGTTCTAAATCATATTTATAAAAAATCATTTTTGACTATGGATTAAAATCTAAGTTGTTCTTGGTAAAAAAAAATGCATCACTGTTTTATTAAAGATTATCCAAAGCCAGTGGAAAATTTGCAGTATTATAAGGATGGTTTTGAGAGGGACCAAAGTTTTAGTGGAAATCATATTCTGCACAAATGGTCATCCATTTTTATCATCTCATTGTGATTGTGATTAGTATTGTCAGTGGATTGTACAAAAATTATCTATTGAAATTGAATTTCGCCATCAGAAAATGTAGCATATAAGTCATGAAAATTTTTCCCTTTGGTTCTAGATTTAATCATTGATATGCAAAAGTAGCACCAGTGTACTCTAGCTTCTACCCAGTTCAATTATATTGCAATGATGAAGATATTTTATTTGTACTACGTATTCCTGCCGTTTTAGACAATGACTCAAGTTTACAAACTTGAATTAAAACATCAATCTAATGAATGACAACAATTAAGTTTACCACATCAGCGCTTTTTGTCAGGAGTTCATTTTGTTGAAGATTATGCTGATAGCGTTACTCAACTACAGGTGTATTATTTTTACACATCCTGAAATTCAATGATAAATTACCAATGCAGACTTCTTATGTCAGTTTCTACAGCAGTTTAAACATCACATTTATGTTGAGAATTTATCTCATAATATTGCATGACAATGTCCATTATTATATTACATAAGCTTTAAATAGTCCATTGTAACAGTGGTCTTGGTAGGTTTTGAAATGCATTCCTAACTCAACTGAAATGAGTACATGTTATTACAATTTCTTGCTTATATTAAAAAAATTTCTTAAAAGTATTCGATTTTCTATTATGATATCTGAGAACCAAACTATTGGAAATTCCATTGCTAGCCTAAATGAACAATATTTGCCTGTTGCATTTGACAATTTTCAGACATTTGACAAAAAATACAAAGTTTATTATTATATTGAAGGAATGTAATGTAATTTTGTTTGTGTGTTCATTATAAAATGCCTGATTATTTTATTATGATATTTTGTCATTAATTTAAAACCTTCATAATTATACATTTCTATTTATCAAGCAAGTTCTTTATTTTTGTTATTAAATACTTGCTTTAGAAAATATTATATTTAGCATTTCAAAAAATAATTTGATTATTTCAAATATTCATACTTTTATCGGGATTTTAAAAACATAATTGGAGAGTTTATTTTTTTTAATTTAATACTCAAATGTTAATAGCTAAACCCTTACAGGTACACATTCATCTCTATTTATATTTTTAAAATTTTAATTTATATATAATACCTTTTATTTGGGTTTTCCTAAATTAAAGCATTGTAATATAGTTCAGTATTGAAGTAAATACCTTTAATTTTTTCAATCTCTTGTTTAATAATTATTAATTAATGTTTAAATTTTATATTCCAATTAGGAATTATAATTAAATTTGACATTTTACTTAAATTACCAACTGTTTTTTAGCTAATTACTTAAAGTATTATTTGCATCAATGTTCTAGCTTTCATAAATGAATTTTATTGAATGTTTCCGCTAGGCTTTAATAAATAAATTGAGTCTATTAATTAATATAATTATTTAAGAAAGTCTTATTTTCTTTTCTGTAGCATCAAACAATTTGTATTTTATATAACTACTTAAAATTTTTTTTTTAAATTTATAAGTTCTGAATTAATTTTGAATTTTTAAAAACTCAGAATTTCTGTAAACAGATACATTTAAGTGGCTGTGAAATTTCTGAAACTAATAGAGACCATTGAAAAGTGTGTGTTTTGAGTAAAAAGTTAATATTACAAGAATTATTTAGTTTTTTTTTTTTTTTTTTTAAATAACTTATATTTAGAATGATTTCATAGTATAAAAGCTTATCTAAACTTATTTATAAGTTGAAATATTTTTTCATTGCCTTATATCCTTTAAATTCTGTTATAAAATTTCCAACTAAGTTTAAAGTCAAGTTGTTTCAAAAGGTTTCTCTTTGATATTTAGATAAAAAGTAAATTTCCAGATTTTGAACCAAAAACATTCTTCGATTTTGGATCAGGAGTAGGATCATCAGTTTGGTAAGCTTCTTTTATTGATCAGCTTCTTGAATGTCTTAATCTTTCTGCCCTTTTTTTTAAAAATACTATCTGTAAACAATATTTTACATTAATGAAAATAGATTATTATTATTATCTTCTTTTCATTAATATAAAATATTTATGAAATAAAAGAATTTTTTACTTTATCATTTAAATTAAGATATCCAAGAAAACTTTTTTAATTATTTATTTTATTACTAATGTTGCATTTTATTACTAAAATCGTTCAAGATGTTCTTGTTGTTTTACTTGAAATATTTTTTATGCTCAATTATGAAAAAAAATTTTAAATTTTATCTGAATATTTTGTAATCTTTTGGATTTTCTGTGTTATATACAAATTTTTATTGTTTTATATATTGTAATGTATTGAGTAT
>JAPDSC010129520.1:28966-77970 GCA_026290005.1 Latrodectus geometricus
TGACCTTTTAATTGAATGCTTTTTAAAAATTTGTTAAAAACTTAAAAAAAAAAAACGTAATCAAAGTGATATTTTTTAAGCATTCAAATTAATATCTAATTTTGTAATTTCGTTTGATAATTGTGCACACATTTTATGAATTACAAAAACTTCCATTTTGAAATAGGACTTCTATATTTATAAGATAAAAAATAATCATGCTGTTTTATATATATCACAATTCTTGAATTTTTGATTGTGAAAGTAACAAGTTTTTACATTCTTAAAATGCTGGGAAGGAAAAAGTGGTATTTTGAAGCATTAAAATGTGAAAAGATATTATTATTTATTTTATTAGCATAAAATTACAAGATATTATTAATAATTTTTAATGTATTTCAAAAGTAATATTGTAATCTGAAACATAAGTACCATTTTAACATATTGATTATAAAAGTAAAAACATTTTTTCTATTAAAAATTTTCAGTTTAAATTCGACTTTTTTTCTTCTATTTGTTTCCCATCCTATAAATTAAACAAATCTTTTTCTTATTTTTCTTAAATTCCAGGGCTGCAAACTCTTTATGGCCTGATAGTATAAAAGAATATTTTTGTGTTGATGCTTCTCCAGATATGATTGATATTTCTCAAAATATATTAAAAGGTATTATGTGTGTTATAGAAAGTACTATTTAAATTATTATGCAAGGCATTATGTTAATAAATAATCCAAAAATCTTTTTAGTTGGTGATACTGATGAATCTTCAATAAAGAATATAAATTATAGACAATTTTTACCGGCTTCCTCAAATGTAAGTTTACTTTATTTTTTAAAAAGACATTCATAATATTTTCAAATATTTCATTATGAGATGAAAGCAAAATTTTAATTATTAGGTTAAAAGAATGTTAGTATTTTACTTCAATGGGCCTGTTTCATATATTATTCATAATTAGTATATAGTGTTTAGCATTTTAATGAATCTATAACTAATGTTGCAACCAACCTTCAATTCTAGTTTTTTGAGGAAAAACCTTTTTCTCTACATTCCACTCCTATATATAAAACTATAAGTAAAAATCATTTTATGACAATTTTTTATTAGAGTTTGAAGTATTGTGAATTACTTTAACTATTTTTATTTATTTCTCTTTCTTTGTTTTGAGTAGTTTATACTGTATAAGAATTTTAATACTTTTAAATATTATGCTCATAAAAAAGAAAAAATTACTAATTTAAAAACAGCATTTTATTCCCATTGTTTTAATGTTTGCAATTTCCAATCTGATAAGATAATCTAAACTTGGTTATCTTATCAAAATTTGTTGTGTTTAGAATTGTTAAAGTTCATAATATTAATAAAATACAAAAATTTATTTATTAAATAGGTAATACTAAAACTATCTTTTAGATTAAAAGCAAAAAGATAGTTATGCTTATGTACTTAAAATTAGGAGGAAAATCAAGTGCTTAGCTATTAAATTAATTATTAAGCTTTTAGAATATGACATAGATTAAGATTGTAAACTCAAACACCATTCAGAAATAAATTGTAAAAGGAAAGTAGAAAGTCATACTTACTTTGCTTAATAATCATGCTTTAATAGGCAAATATCATCAGAAATATATGAAAATAGATTATTATTCTTTCTCATTCATTTGCTTTAGATTTTATTTACAAAATTTCATATTTATAGTCATTAAATTGCTTTGTTGTAGGCTATTCTTTGTTGCAATATAAATATTATATTTAAAAAAAAAAGGAAATATAGAACTAATTACAATGTTTGAATTCATAGTAACAAAATAAATCATGTAAAATTAACAAAGTTTCTTACATTGAAAAATAATCGAAAAATGGATGCTGCAAAAAATAAGCATAATCAGTTGAGAGTAATATTTCTAATGAGATTTAATACTAAAATTTCTGTAACTTTATAAAAGAAAAATACTTGTCCTATAGATTTTAGATAGTAATTCTGATACTCTTAATATAGTAATGTTTATATTGTCATTGGCACTAATGTAAATAATAGAAAGAATAACTAATAAGCCTTTGAAATATTTTCAAAGATTATTATTATAAATTTTTTACTAGATATGTGTGAATGATTTTAGAAAATTGTTTTTAAAAGTTTTTAACACAGTTAGCTTTTCATATTTAAAAAAAATGCATTAAATGTTCTTTATTATATATATTTATTTATTTATTTTATTATTATTTCTTTTGGATGATACACTTTTATGCTTTAGCTAATGTGTTATAATTTTTATTCTATAATATAATTATTTAAGATTTCTCTCAATTCTTAAAGCCTGTGTCACTTGTTCTTAAAGATACATGATTTTAAGTGATTGAAAATTTGGAAAACTATATTGTGATTTTTTGTTTCTTCAATACTTTATTTACAAGAAAAATGCTTTGATTTTTATTGTTTTTAATTTTAGATTACTTATGACTTAGTTGTTAGTGCTTTCTCGTTATTGGATTTGCCATCTGCAAAAGATCGCTTACAAGTTATCGACACATTGTGGAGGAAGACTTCTAATATGTTAGTATGTAGATATGCATTATTTTTTAGGTTGATAAAAATAATTTGATATTGAAATAATAACCGAAAGGTTATTATTTCAATGAATCAAAGTGCAATATTTTTTCTCCCTTGAGATATTCAAAATTAAATTGAAAAGTTAATTTAGTTATTTTTGACAAGAAATTGAATATTAGGTCTATGTCATTATACATGATGTCCATTGTTAGTTATTATTTATGAATTATATTTATTTTAATTTTAGCCTTTTTTAAATAAAATTTCAGAACATTTTGATTACTGAAAATTTTGTAACCAAGAAATATGTCTTCAACTTAAAAGCATGAATTAAATAATTTGTCCTCTTGTGCTAATCTAGAAATAATGTTCGTATTTTCCTGAATATAATCAACATATTATGTTTTATAAAAGTTTTAAATTTCGTTGTACTTTTTATTCGCCTCTGTTGAAAATATTATATAAAAAAAAAACAATTTCCATTAGAAAAGCTTACAGTAAAATTTTTAAAGAAATATCGTTTGCTTTATAAAATAAATAACAGATTTTACTGTTGATATTGGCTATTGTCATTTTGCATTTTGTCTTGAACTGAGTTGTTTTATTCTGAAAATATTCACATTCATATATTGGTATGTGGAAGAAGTAGGTCTAAGGTTTGGTAGGTTTGTAGCCACTGGGCCATTTACCTTGATTTTATAGTGAAATTGATTGGAGCCTAAAATTAATCTGCATAACAATTAATGCAGTTCTAGCACACACAAATAAATTTTATACAATAATTTTAACTCAAGGAATAGTAAGTACTCCTAATGGATTGAACAATACATTAGTATGTGGAAGCATATAAGTAAATGAAAGTATATAAGTTACACAACAGATTTTGCACTAAGAGCTATAGAGAAAGCAAATAAAATAGCAACAAATGTGTAAAGTGAAAAACAAAACATTCACATTACAAAAAATAAATTATCCAACCGCAGCTCCAATATAATTTCTTTCTCTTATTTTTTATTAACAAAACAAATATATCTCATTTTTTAAACATATGTAATCTCATTTTAAAATCTATTCAAAACTAAAAAACGATAGGTTTTTCCAGAAATTTTTTAGAATTATTGGTCTTGGTAATCAATCTGGTGCTTTCATCTCCGTGTATCGCACTTTGCAGTTAGGTTGATCCAATGAGGTATTTTTCGTAATGTTTTTTGTGAACAAATTATTTTAGTTTTAATCATACCGTGTGTTTTTTATTTTATGAGACACCACATTATCGGCAGTATATATTTTCGACTGTTCGTCAAAAATATTGCTGCAGCTCATATGCTAATGCGTATTATTCAGAAAAGTACAGTATTTAAATATTTTATGATCTGACAAATATAATTGCTTAATAAAGATTGACAAATCGTCTATTAAAAAAATTGCTAAGTTATTTCTTCCATTAACATTTTTTTTAAAATATGTGTAATCTATTATTTGTAACTCAATAAATGTTAATACTTTTCAAAATTAAATATTTTTGCTTTATTTTATATATTAATCTTACTGGTATTAAAATAACATTGTATATATTATATATGCTGTAACATTTAATTTAATGAAAACCTATTAATTATTCACATTGTCTAAAATTTAAACCATACTTTTTGACAAAAAGTCTTAACCAAATAATTTTATACTATTTTCCCCTGAAAATATTTATCCAGCTTGAGCTAACATTTCTATATCATTTATTTAAATTGACATATTTTTTTGTTTTAATATTGAAGTGTTCCACTTATCTTACTGGCAAAATATTTAAATAAAATCTTCATTTATTTATTCTAACTTAAAAAATGAATTAAAAAGCTGGTATAAATTAAAGTATTATAAATAAAATTAATTCATTTATGGTTTGATTTATGTTATTAAATTAAATTTCTTACAGTTTTTAAACTAATAATTTACTAGTACATAATAAATTACTAGCATTTTAAATTTGGTTACTATTCTGAAAAAAAAATAATTATTGTTATTTAATGAAATTTCAAATTTTTTATAATTATTTAATAAAATGAAAATGGTTTTGCTGTTTAAAATTATGCATGTAAAGATATTCAAAAAGTTTCATCATTTCTTTCAGCTAATGTTTAAGAAATTTAGTTTTGCTTTTTGTATGTTAAATTTTTTACTTTTACAGTGGTGAAATTGGAATGTAGTAAAGCCATTGTTTACATAAATAAAAACTTCAAATGTTGAAAATAAAAAGAAAAAATTAATAGTATTTTACATTTCAGCAACAAACTTAGTTATAAGTATATTATCTTTTTCAAATAATACCATATTTTTTAATGTACATAACTAAATTAGTTTTTAATATTTCTAACAGAAACGTGTAAGCACAACACTAAAAAAATACCATAAGAAAATTGCTAATTTATATAATCTAAAACATTATTTTTATATACTGTAATTTCTGTGTTTATATAAGAAGTAATCATAACTTATTACTGAAATTAATATGAAATATATGACTAACTTTGTAGCATATAAACTGAAGTAAATGATTATAAATATACTGACAAATGATGTTCATGGAAAGACTTCATTTCAGTTATTTTTCAATTTTTCCTTGCAATAGTTGCCAAGATTCTATGTATTTTTTTTTTTCTTCTTGATAATACCCATAAGATTTCTTAACCAATATATTTACTACTTGTGAATTCCATAGTATCTCATTTATTGGAAATGTTGCCTTTAATACCATAGGAAATGTTACCTTAAGTACCATTTCTATATAATTATCTATTTCACTGTTGAACAAATGCATTAACTTATTAAGTCAAAATGAAAGAAGACCCAAACTCATATCGCTTCTCTTTCTTTCAGTCATAAGTTTTATAAAGAATCAATAGTATAAGAAAATATGGGATATTATTTTCTGTTTCAATAGGGAATGTTGACTTTTCTTCTAATTATGATTGTAATCTAAAAGAATATGCATTATAAATGAAATTCTAAACTTGCAGTTGGAAACCTTTCTAAATTAATTTACAAAAAAAATATATTTAATATATCAACCTTATATTTTGGTAATATTTGTTTCATTGTTCATTAGTCAGTGGATTATTTTCAGAGTAGTAAAAATAACTTGAATTTATGAAAGTGAGATTAATGAATATTAATTAATACGGATTTTACATTTTTCTCTTTATAATGTGTGTGTGAGAGAGATTTTCTAATTTATGTGATATATTTTTCTGAGAGCTAATTTTTTTTACCATGATTTCAACATTTCTTTAATTTTTCTAAAGTTTATATATTTTCAAAATCGATTTTAAAATAAATATTTATCAGAATGGTTAATTAACTTTATTTTTGATTTATATTTTATAAAAATATTTCATTTTCCATTGTTTTATTTTAATTGCATGTTAAAATGCATTTATAAATTCATTCTTTGAAGAAAGATGGATAGTTTTTACTGACAGAAAAGTATCTCATTTTTATTTAAGAGATATAAGCTTATAAGAATAAAAAAATCATTATTTTAAAACCTATAATTACATTTGTTACTAAACTTTTCACAAAATTAGATGACTACTGAATGTTGATTTAACATTTAATCCTCAACAATATTTAAATGTATGCTATTAAATAACTTGATATTTACTATCAAAGAGTTATTTATAAATAATTGTTGCACGTGCATTTTTTTGATTGAATTTGGAATAATTTTTTATTCAAGTAAATAATACATGGTAAATAAATAATTTATAAGTATGTGATTTAAAAATTTCATATAAAACAAATACAGATAATATATTAGTACAAATATGTAATAATTGAAGAAAATCTAGATTTATTCTTAAAAATGTTTTTTTTATTTTTTATTTTAGGTTGTTATCGAATGTGGAAATTTAGCTGGATTTCATAGTGTGATGGATGCTAGAGATTATATACTTCATGTATGTTAATAAATATTCTATATTAATTTAACACTTTAATAAAATTTTAGTTTAAATATACTTTATTTACATAATGTATTGAGCTCTGAATTTTGATCATCTATGTTAGTGGTAGCAATCTATGGTATGTCAGAGGATGACTCTTGGAAAATTTTTTCAAACATATGAAAAATTAAAAAAAATACATTATTATTTTTTTTTTTCCCCTAATTTGAGAATTTTTTAACTTTGAACAGTTTTAAATGTAAATTATTTCATTTGACAAATTTGTCAATAAGTATAATAACTTTTTATCGATATAATTTAAATTTCTAATTTTAAACTAACCATATAAATATGCTAATAAAAATTGGAAATCATATACATGCATTTTTAAGGGGATATAATAATGAATCAAAGAGAAAAGCATGAAATAAATCAAGAGCCTAGTATAAAAAATTGTGTACAAAATGCGTTAGAATTATTAGAAATATTTTTTAAACTTTTCTACCAGCTTTAAAACTGTTAAATGATTTTTGTGTTCAAGGCACAGTAAGTTTTAACATTTTTAAACACTTTTTGCTCACAAAGGCTTATAAGACCGTTACCTAATAAGTCCAAGTCCTTTATTAGCCCTTGTGAGCAAAAATTGACCATTGAATGACAAACAAATCAAACCGAGAAATCATTCTTTGTTGTTAATTAAAAAATACATTGCAACTGAATCTATGTTGATTTAAATTGTTAAAATATATTTGCACTTTGTAACTTTTGCCAAGTTCTGTTTTAAAAAAAATGCGAACAAGAATTTTTTTAACAAATGAAAAAATTTTTATCTGGATTTATATATTTGTATTTTGTACTCAAAAATAAAAGAGGTAATTTTTTAAAAATAAATTTTTAGACCTAATTTAAGTTTATTATAAAATTTAACTTCAATGATCATTGAATAATTACATAAAATGTTTCACAATTTATTGGAAAAAACATTTTAAAGGAAAAAATTTAGGTGTGATTTCTATAATTGCATTTTTTATATAGTCTTTTTTACTTTAATGAAGAACTTACAAATTTATTTTTTTCTAATAGATAGAAAACACTTCCACAGATGAAATTTCAAGCATTTCTACTGGAGCATATGTTGTTTGCCCGGTTTGTAAGATCATTCTTATTATATATATGTTATTATTTTTTCCAACGAAAAAATTTTTTAAATAAATTAAAGCTGAATGTTTTTTATTTAAACAGATAAATTTAAAGCTTACAGGTATTCATAAAAATTTACTGACTGGATGACAAGCAATAAAATAATTTTAAAATAAGTTTCATAAGGCTTCTGAAATCTTAAAAATTCTGGAAGTCCAAAATTTTTAAATGGTCCATGGACATTCCTGGAATTTTAAGTTGACTTATTAAAAACTGAATAGCTTTTGAAAATTTTTAATTTCTTATGCATTTTGATAGAAAATTGTATAAAATTTCAATTCGTTAAGATTTGAAAGAAAGGAATAAAATATCAGTTTGTGTTACTATATTATTCTATCGAAATGTGTTCCAGGGTAGCATCTTTGAAGTGCACTTGTTGCATGTTGCAAAAATCTCCTGGCCTTTGTAGGAACAAAGAACCTTCAAATGGTAAATCAGGTTTCAACTCATGAGTGGGCGCTTAGAAGCTGCTTCTGTTTGAGTGAGCATCTGAAAGTAGAAGAACGACTTGGCTTGTTGTTGCCTTTGCTAAGCATAACAGTCTGGCCGTTTTCACACCTAGAGTGGCCCTACCAGGAGTAAACTCCTGGGGTACATCATTTAGACACTCATATTCATCCCCTCACATTTTGGTGAATCTGCCAGCAGAACTGATGGGGGACAGAAAGGAATTAAAAAATTTTCAAGGAGTCAACTTAAGATTACAGGAATTTCTTTACTCGGCATAAACAAGATAGCATAACATAATGTATGTAAACAGATTGACTCAGGAATAGAAGATTTACTGTTTCTAAACAATATGGTTTAGCCTTAAAATACATTTTTTTATTGGTTTTTAAGATCTCGTGACATTTAAATTTAAAGTTTTATGACTGGTGAAATCATACAAATCTACAGTATTATCAAATAAGTCTGAAATAAATAAAAATACCTTTTTTAGCATGATTGATTAGCATCCTAATATATATATATATATATATATATATATATATATATATATATATATAACTAATTAATTTAATTTTAAATTAATTTGAACTGTAGTTTTCATATTAAATTTTTATTAAATGAATTACATTTGATTGAGGCTGTAATTCAATTTTTTCACTTAAAAACAAAATTTTACTACAATTATTCTCATCTCAATTAGAATTATATTTTATAAATAATTAATTAAATTCTAATTTTGTATGGATTTTAATATCAACATATATAATTGTCAAGTTAACTATTCATTTATAATGAAGCAAAAAATTGATGATTAATTTTAAAATAACATGAATATTTAAGTTTATATCACTAAAAAAAATATTTTGCTAATGAAATAAATTTCTTCGATTGTAGTTAAATTAGAGCTTACCTTAACTATTACGTCAATTTAACTACTTATAATCATTTACAGAATTAAATAAGAAATTTATTCAGTAGTTTCTTAAATATCTAATTGCTTTATAAAAAAATTAATAATTTTTAAAAAGTAGACCTTAGTTTTTTAAGCTAATACAAAAAGTATTTTAACTATGTTTCCTTTGTTTTTATTTCTAATAGTTATAATTTTATTAATTTTAAATTAATAAAAGTAAATAGTACTGTACTTCTCAGTTTGTAGCACTTTTATTTTGTTTATTTTATTATTCTTTTTTAATGCATTAATTTATTGGTTGAAATTTAATAAAATTTCTGTAGGGTTTTTTTTTTTTTTTTTTTCCCTTTACTATAGGATTTATTTATTAAAATAATGTAACAGAATTGCTTTAATTCAGATAAAAGTCTTCCTGTAAATGCATTTATCTATAAAACTGTAAACTTTTTAAAAATATGTTTGCAAATATGAAGAGGAAACAAGTATTGTTTTAATATCAATGACAAGGAAGTTAATAAGAAAAGTGCCTCTTGCAATATATTACAGTATGAAATATTCAATGTTTAGGTTTTGAACTATAAAAGTTTTGCATTTCTAATATGTCTAAAATTAATGTTTAAAGTTTATTTTTTAGCCTTACATGAGGGAATTGCCGAAATATATTTCATTACTTTAAAATTTGAATTCATAGAATCGTTGTATGCTTTCAAAATTGTCTACATTGAATAAGATCGAAAACAATTTTGAACTTATGAAATAGATTAGTTGTTTTCTTTTAATTTACTGTCAAACATACAAAATTATTGTTTATTTGATAGACAGTAGTTCCATCATAATTTGACAATTATCTTTTGATTTATCTGTTTAAATCAAAAGTAAATCACTTTCATAATAATTATACTATCAAATAAACAAAATTATTATGAAATTAATATATTCTTCCATGGTGAATCATATTAAGAGCAAATTTTTCTAATAAAATTTAATGATGGAAAATTTAAAATAAGCCACAATTAATTAGAACAGCTCTATTCATTAAACTTGTAAATGTTGATACACCCTGGAAAGATTTTTTTAAATTCCTGAAAAATTCTTAGAATGTGTTTTTTGAATATCTGTATGCACCCTATTAAAATTGTGATTTACAAATTACATTCTAGTACTGAGCTTTAAGTTAAATTGCATAGTAGTACCTTATCTTGAATTAATTGTTTTACTCATCTGTTAAAGTACTAAAATTCTTGTTTAAGATATAATCTGAAATACTAAATTATATTTTCTGATGGGCAACACAAAAATACATCAAATCAAAAGCCCAATTTTAACCATTATTCCACTTAATACTGACAGTAATTGTATTTAATTTGATTAAAGTTTTTAAACGTTTTAAATAAATTCAAGCTTCTACAAAAAATTAAAATTGTATTCAAATTTTTGCATCAAATTAAAAAATTTTATTTGGAAAACTGCATTCAGTCAGATTATTAAGGCTATTTTTATTTGAGTATATCATAAATTTAGTTCCATTTAACTAATTATTTTTACAGTTTAACAAAGTTTATACAACTCCTGGAGTTTTTAATTGATTTCTAAGAAATAATAATTTTTGGAAATTCTTTGCTATTTCAAAAGTTTTATAGTTGCGAAAAATTATCAATCTGTATTTTATTTCACGTTTTGAAGATTCCAATGATATTGATAGAAAAGATTAATATAATAAGCGCTCGTTTTTATGAACTGATGGCTAGTCTGTACCCTGTCATCATAGCCAAAGTAACATTTTTAATTTCCATCTTTGAACTAAAGTTTTGAAAAATCTTTTTTTGTGAACTTTCATTTCTAATAAAAGTTTTCCATTTTATTATTTTTATGACCTGATATTTTTTCATTTTTATTTGATTTCTTATTTATATAACGTCTGAAAATTTGATTCATTCTTGTTCAATGAAGTGACATTTGCAGACATTTAGACATTGTGGGAACAGGCATTTGATGGGAAAGAATTGTGATGTCAATTTCGACTCCTGTCCTTCTCCTATATAAGAACACAGAGTGGGGAAAACTCTCTTGTTCTTATCTCTTGTTCTGTAGTTGGTTTTGTTACAATGCAAATAATATTATTAATTTTGCAAAACTACATTAATAAAAAAAGAGCTTATTTTTGTATTTTAAAAATTAAAATATTGTGAATATCATTTCAGTTTTTCTATATTTTGTTTTTGTGAGCTTTCTATGTTCTTTCTACATTGAGTTGTAATTTAATGTAGAAAAGGAAAAGGCGTAATAAGTAGTGTTTTTGCTAGTGATATCTTTTAAAATTATTTTTAAAATGCCTCTTATACTAATGAATGAGGTTTATCTGAAACCAGTTTATATTGCCTAGTATAAATAATAACCAAAAACATTGAAGGACTTGCACAATTAGTAATTTTAAATTAATTTTTGAGAATAAGAAATTTTTCTTGCTATTGAAGAAGTGTATTAATTCAAACATTGTTTTCAAATAACTAAAGTGCCTAAATTATATTTATAGAATTAGTACATTTTTGCTTAGACACATTCATTATCATTTCAAGCCATATATAGCTCACAAAATCATGCTTATTGAGCACCATAAATACTAACTAATAATAAGAATAAATGAAGTTTTCTAACATAGATATATGCTTGCCAGAATTGATAGCTATTGCCTATTTATATAAATAAATACTAAATGCTATGCTATAGTGAAAAATTTCATGTATCTAAAATTATATTATTTAATTACTTTAAGCAACTCTTAGTGGCATTTCATGAATCATTCAAATCAAAACCCTCATATTATTAGGTATTAACAGATTATAAAAACATTTACTTAAATTTACATCAAATATATATATATTCTTTCTTATCTATTTTTGACACTTAAGTGTTAATAAAATTTCGATTTTCTTAATCTGATTACAACTAAATTTTAAATTAAATCTAGTAATTTTCTGTTTCATCTTTATACAAAGTTTAAAATACTTTGTTATATTGTAATTTAATATGATAAATGTTTTGAATATAAATATAGATTGTTCAGTGCTGTTGTATATATACATATATGTTCCCTTCTCTTTGATAAATTGTTGCTGTTTTAGAAAGAAGTTATGGTTTACTTCAAATAATTCTTAATTTTTTTTTCTCTTTATAGTGCCCACATGATTCTGTCTGTCCATTATTTAAAATTTCAGCAAACAATCCTTGTGGTTTAGCTGTATCATATGAAGACATTCTTCCAAGACATGTATGTATTTTATCCTGAATGTATATTCTATCCAATCCTACCTAAATATTTGTAACTAATGATTATTACAAGAATAAAAATTACCCTCATGTAAACATCTGTTGGAATTATATATAAGAATGTCTATTAAGATAATTATACACCTGCGAGTAAAAATAATATTTAAAATGTGGTTCACTATTAAAGTATAATCTTAGCAATTTGCTTAAAATAAAAATTATTTATCAAAGTAATAAAAAATTTCTCTGCTAACACTCTGTATCTATCTTGGATTTTTACTAAAAGTGTAATACTTTAAACTTCATAATGTTTCAAAGACATGAAATTATTCATACCTAACTTATGTTTATACCAGCTTTTACACCTACCTGAAAATACTATGTCTGATGTTATAATACTATATGGCTAATCTGTAAGCACAACAAAACAAGATCAGTAAAGCAAAATAGTGAAATGAAGAAAAAGCTGTATAGGTATATAATCTGATTATAATATATAAAATTACTACTGCAGCTGAAGTGGCTGGAAAGCTCAATCAAAATCTGATTTCCCCAGTATGGATTTCTGTATATATAATTATTTACATTGGATATTTCTATACGTATATATTTCCTTGCAGTATGGATAATTACTGGATTTGTAGTCAGAAAGCATCTTCATAAACAAAATAGTAGAGTACCAAATGTATTCTATAGTGGAGCTAAATTACCAAGCTTGATCAATTGGGAGATAGTTAAAGAGCCAGATAAATCATCTTCTACACTTTTCTTCATAGCAAAACAGATGAACATTTATATGACACAGGCACAAGTTTATAATCGTCTCTAACTGTCAAGTAAAAAGGTTATAATCTGTTATAGTACAAGCAATCATATCATGGTTTTCTGCTATCTCAAACATAACCTTGAAAAAAAATTCACTATTGAAGAAAATTGTTGTTAGAAATTTTTTATGTTACCAGGTCTACCCAATGATACAAACTTTGTTTTTTGTTGGAGATAGAATTTTTCCTTATAATACTCCTGTTCATTGTTCATACAGAGAAATTTGTCAAATTATGATTGAATGAATAAAAAGATATTCAAGTACTTACCTTACACCTCAGTTTTTTTTTTTTTTTTTTTTTTTTACCCATTTCAGTATATACAACTATTAAAAATTTTCTATCTGGAATCAATATCCTCCACCAGCATGTTTCTGGAAACTTCCTCTGTATCTCATTGAAGAAAGGATAAATTCTCGAAAATTATTTAGTATTTGTATGATTCAATTGCCAACCAAATCTAAATTGTATTACATGCTAAAATTGATTCTATGATTATATCCTTTATAATTACTTTTCCAATATATCGATAATACCTGTATATAAATCCATATTCTTCTATCCAGCTGATTTGTACAGTATTTTCAATTTTGTACATCCCACCCATTTTTTCAATTACAGACTTTAATAATTCCAACAGCACATGTGATACTCTATAAGTCATTAATGCTCCTACTTATGTTTCTTTTGGCTAACTAAATAACCACACATGAACTTTATTGGTCATACTTGGATTGCTTTACAATGCTTAATTTGATTATTTAAAGCTTGAACATTTAGACTATTCAAAATTTGATTACATTTGTACATGAAAGAATTGCACAAAGTGAAAAGTCATCATGCTGAAATCATTTTGCATAGAAATTACATTACTGTATTGTAGATTTTCAATATTATACTTATAATTATTAATTCCATTTTAAATAAATATGATTTTACCAAAATTTGTAGCTTTCTCCTAATAGTCTAATCATACAATTTTAAAATTCAAATTTTTTTGTATGTGTACAACTATGAAGAAATCATTTGAATGCAGCTAAATTTTTTAATTTGTATTGATTTTACTCTTTTTTTTTCTCTCATTAAATTTTCTCTTTTTTTAGCGTATGCTTATTAAGAAGGATTGGATTTCTTATGTTGTTTTAAAAAAAGGTCGCAGAACTTATGGTAAGCCACATTTAATATGCATTTATTTATTTGTGTATATTTCGATTAGCTTAACCTTGATTATTTATCTATTATTTTGATCACATTTAAGAATATTTGCATAAAATATTAAAATAAGCTTACATAATAATAATTCATTTTTACTTATGAATACATGATTATTATTAATGTTCGAGAAAACTTAAATTTTTCTATAAAAAGCTTTATAAATTTGCAAAATTTGCAATTGTTTGACGCCATAGTTTAAACTAAGTTAGAAATTTATTTTACTATAGAAAATGTTTATAAAATTTAAAATTGCAAAATAAGTTATTTATGTAGAGAATAATTTCGAAGTTCAGATGATCTTATACTAATATTTTTCTAATTTGTTAAAATGTATTTTTATATGCACACAGTGAATTTAAAACCAATTATACAATTTAATCCATTTTCATCAATTTTTTCCCTCCATGGGATAGTTCCTAACCTTTTTGGAAGACTAATATCAAGCCATTTTGGTATTCTTAATCCATTCTTAAAGATGTGAAAAAAAGAACATATGTTGCTAATATTCATATCATTGATCTCAGAGTTTCTTTCATAATTCTAAAGTGTTTCAAATTGTCTTAAGATGAATTGGAAGAGGAGGTCATTCAAAAGAGAACTTCTTTTCTAATTCATCTTCAATCATTCAATAGATTTGAGTTTTAAGAGAAATTTTATTTATATGTTCCTTTTTATGTTTTAATCCATATATGATTTCCAGATGTCTTTTTATTTTGTATTCAACTGGGAAAAAGAAGCAAAATGCAATGTAATAGTCATATTTTTTACTTAGGTCCAAAAAAAAATATATATAGTATAAAAAATCAGGAATAATAAATTTTAAATTCTTCAAAACAAATTTTCTTATTCTCTAATCATTACAACTTATTTTGAACTAAAAAATTAAAATATGTCATAATTTGAATATTACTAGTTAATAGCATTATTATTTAAAATAATTTAATAAAGGTGATCTTGTAATTTGATTATAATTCTGATAAACTGCAATAATTATTGTACTCTTCAGATGAAACAAATTGGCCTAGAATTGTGCAACCTGTCCTAAAGAAAGCTAAACATGTATACTGTCGTCTTTGTTGTGATGATGGGAACTTCCGACAAATTATTGTTACAAAATCTAAACATGGGAGGTAAATAGTTTTGTTCTAATTTTCTTTAAAAATTTTATTCACATTGAAGCATAATCAAAAATTTTTGTAGCTTGTTTTTGTTAAAAATTAGTAAAATTTTGATTTAAATTGTTTTTAATTCTATTTTAATTTAATTCAACATAATTTTTGCCATCAAAATTAGTGTATCATATTTCCATCAGAAAATTTCTCTTGTTCATTTCAATGAGATTGCTCATTAACTATTGATATTTAATATTGTGATTATGGGTGGTTATCAAAATAATGGAAAAACCTTAGATTTATGAAGAATCTTTTATTAATATAGTGTAAGATCGCTTTTGTCTTGTAATACATCTTGGATTTGCTTAGAAATCAATTCATATAAGTGCTGAATAGTGTTTAGAGGTGTAACATTCTTAATGAAGAAATTGTGAAAGTACTAAGAGTGATGCCAGTGAACAATATATAAACAGACCATAATAGATAAATAATATTGAGATCCAATGAATCTGGGCCAAGGTAGATGTTTAATTTCATCAAACTGAATGAACAAGTCCTGCTGCATGAATAGGTGAATTATCAGCCAGAAAAAATTCCATCTATTGCAAGAAACAAAAATTGCATCAATGGATAGACTGGGTCAGCTAAACTTTCTCTATACTTATCCTCAGTGAGCCTTCCTTTTCCAGTTATGATTGTACAGTAGAAAAATATGACATGGCTGCCCATATCATAAAAGCTCCACCTCCATGCTTGACACTTGGAAGGAGACAAGCATATATTTGTGCTGATGGCCTCCAAACCTGCACCAGACCTGTTCTTGGGAAAAGTTCGAAAGATAATACTTCAGACCCTATTACATTCTTGCACTTGTTAATTCACACTAGCAGGGACTTATCAACTGACCACTGTTGGTGAAGTTTGCAATTAACACTGAGGATACTATAAATAGAGATTGGCATTAACATTTGTGACAATACCCATGGAAATTGCCGCTCAGCTTTAAATGCTTTGTTTACAAAAGTGCCTTATAATTGTAATCATTGACACTAAAGAATCTAGGTACTGATTGAGCTCTGATCAGTTTTGCTGCAGTTATTTGCTTTTTAGGCATACAATTCACTTAATACCATCAATCTATTTAATGAGCTTCTCATTCCATCTTTTATTTTACTTTGCCAAACTAGCCTTATTGCCTTGTGTTTATTCGGTCATGATGAAGCGTCATACCTCTAAAACGGCTTAAAGTTGTGATATTTTAGACACATTTGCTATATTTAGAAGAGTTCATATAATTTGACCTGTTTGAAAATCTGAGAAGTCTAATATTTTATATGCATCATATAAAATATATTATATACTACCAATATATAAATTTTATGCATAAAAAACAACTATCATTTTAATGCTTATGAAGCACATTCAAAAATGTCAATTTTGTTCACAAAAGTTTCCATTATTTTAAAAACCACCAGTGTTTAAACATGCTGCAGATTTCATTATGTTTAATTTTTTGTAACATGTTACTAGTGACTTATTTTGAAAACTTTTAACATCTTTCTAAATAATTTTTTACTGTACTGAATTTAGTATACATAATTTAATTTAATTAATTCAAAATTATATAATTTCTCTGCAATTTTGATTAAATTTTTGTACAATTAACATTAAAAGTGAAATATAAAGAGTAATTTAAAAAATTTTAATCAAAAATAAATCTATATCCGAGTTAAATAATTAGCAATGAAGCATTATTCTGATAATTAACAAGGAATTAAATTTATCAGAAATGTTCTTTTTATAAATTCAACACACATTCAAATAATTTTTTGATTGTTTTAAAGATTATAAAATTCCATATCAAAAAAGATTATGTTATTATTATTTCCTAAGTTATTATAAAACAATATTTTCTTTTTACAGTACTCAAAGTTCTCAGTGGTTAATATTGTCATCAAATCATAGTACTATTGAAAATATTTTACTTTCATATTAATTCAATTGTTATTAATTTTAAATAATAATTAGATAAAATCAAAAATCAATTTGTTAAAAATAAAAAATGGCAATTATCTGGGGAATAGAATAGATAAATTTAAATTTTGATGTTAGAGAAGTTTAAAATTAATAAAAACTGAAAATAATTGATGGTTCAAGTCAAAACAATAAAAAGTTATATTTCTTTAAACATTACACATTTTTAAATTAAAGCTTATATGTGTATGTATTATGATTTCCAATATTTATAGTACAAGATATATAAGAAATTTCTTGCCGTTTTCGTGTTGCCATTGAATGAAGTAGGAATAAGTATGCAAATTAGTGTATGTCATGGTTGAAACACTGCTGCTAATATGAATGTCAGTTGTTATAAAAGCAAGTCCACTGTGCACATTCACCAATTATAACTCATACAGTAGCGAATAGAAATAGACTCACTTTTTTAAGGAGGTGTTGTTTGCTGTATGACTTCAAAATGAGCTGAGCAACTGCTGCATTAAGTCATCGAATATTTCAAACATTTAAGGATAGTAATTAAATAAATGTACAGCAAGGCATTGTCCCTCTGTGATGAAGCTCGCAATGGAGGACCACAGGCTATGGATAACAGGGTGGCCTATTAAGGAGGACTGTAATCAAATGTGTGATAAACTTGTTAGACAGTTTAGCGTTTCTGGGGAAACTGTTAGATTTCATCTGCACCACTTAAATAAGATGCACAGGCTGAGCAAGTAGGTTTCTTAAATGCTGTTGCAAATCCATAAACAACAATGAGTGATAGCCTGTTTATTGTTGCTTTCTTGCCATCATAGCGCATTCCATATTCACTTGGTTGATGACCAGTGATGAAAAGTGGGTCCTGTCTGTCACTTCCAAATGTTCCAATCATTGGTTGTCACCCCAGACTACTGTCCTGCACAGCACAAGATTGATTATGCTTTATGTCTAGTGGGACTAGTCGTCAAATGGTTCACTATGAGCTGCTACCAACAGACCACTGCAGACCTGTACTTGCAGCAATTGGAATGTGTGCAACAGGTATTATTGGTATAAAATACGATCTTTTCTGATGTATTTTACTGATTTGCATAAGAAAGAACGATTTTCCTATTTACTTTAATTTGCTATTTTATAAATAAAAAATAATAATAGAGTAGTATTTTGGTTTCGCTACACTCCTGGTGTTAACTTTAATTCTTTGATGAGATCTCTATAAAAATTATAAAATGTTTCATCAATATGAATTTTTATACAAATGGTTTATTTTCAAAACATTACCTTAAACATCTTAATATTTATAAATGCTTTAAATGTTTTGTAAAACAAATAAAAATATTTAAATTTAATATTTGAAATATATATGTAACAAAATACACATTTTTTTCCTGGATAATAAATGTTGTCTCTGAAAATTTTACATGAATAGAAACAATGTCAAATATATACTTTATGTGTGTTGCTTTATCTGTCTTACTTAAATGTCGACGTAAATAATTTTATAAGTATATTAAATTCCACTCAATATTTCAACTGTGTTAAGAGTAATATATATAATTTTATTTCAGAAATGCGTATCGTTCAGCCAGATCAAGTTCAATGGGTGATTTGTTACCAGTTAACATCAAATTATTACCTACAGAAGAAGAAATTGATTTTCCAGATGAATTATATACTGAAATGCAAGATGATAATGAACAAAATGAAACTTAATTTATAACGATTGTCTCTATTTTTCAAAGATTAATCTTAGAGTTACAAAATATTGGAATTACATTTGATTTTCATATTTAATCAAATATGGAATTCCAATATTTTGTTTGAACAGCTAACAGTTTTAGTTAATTGTAGGTCATATCTTACGATCATGATAATCTCAAAATCCACAATAGCGTTTTGATTGAAAACTACTATAAAAATACTTAAAATCAATTATGGCAGAGTTACACATGTGTAACATGCTCAGAAAAACAAATAATTTCAAAAGTCATTAACACCATTTCTTGTAGAAATATATGAATTTGAATAAATCGTTTTTTAGTTGCTACAAATGCTGATATTTTGTAAAAGATTGTCTATTATGTTGTAGATATTTTCTTGTGGTAGATTCTTCCATAAATGTAACAATGCAATAAATATGTTTAACCAATTATTTAACAAGCTAAAACAGATAAAATTGCTTTATTCAACTTTTCTCAAACACTATTTGAGTAATATCTTCTGTACTAGAAGGACATTTATTATTTGTAAACATTATTCCAAGAAACAAGCAATATGTAATAAAATGATTTCGAAGCAATTTAAAAGCATCAGCTATATAAACTTCTTAAAACTGTTAGCAATATACCTAAGATTTGTTATAATGGCTAGTGGCATGATTATTAATATGACTCACTACCCTAGCAGATGACTATCTAGCTTGTCACAATTCAATAATAGATTCTGAAATATAAAATTCTAACCTCTCTTCCTACACATGCAAGTCGGCACTACTTGTCTATCACAAAAGAACTAGTTCTTTCATTTAATTGATGTTGAGAAATTATTGCCTTAATTGTAGAGATTGGAATTCTAATATACCAACTGATCAGCAAATGGGACATGCCTAATAATCATTAGATCCATGCTAACCAAACATGTTTTACAAATCCCTTTCATTAATTACTTTTTCTAATAAATTATTCATATTATTGATAATAAATTCAATATGTATAATAACAAATATATATTTTGATAAAATTTGATGTTCCAATAAGAAAGTTTTCAACAATGTTTTAACTGGAATTAAATTAAGTGGACTAAATCTGAACTTCACAGGCTGAAGATTCAGGTTGGCTTTTTGCAGGCTGTATTAAAAGAAATGGATGGACGTCATATCCCAACCTGGATCAAGCCTCTACTGGTCCCTTTGAGCCCATTGGATGCATGCAAAATTTTATACTATCTAGACCTTGTGAGTCCAGTTTTAAAATCCCAGGACTGACTGAAGTTTTGTCCTGCACGAGATGGAAACTATTCACAATTGCTTTCTTAAACATAGCTACATATATAAACTGACGGTTCAAAGCTTGACACAGATGGTGTGACTGGAGCTGGAAGTTATTATGAGTATTTCGATCATTACCTTTCATCGGGGGCATACAAGACAGCTTTTGATGAAGTCGAGGCAATTAAAGTAACTCTAGCCCATCTAGATGCTTGCCCTCCTCTTTCTGAACAAATCCAGGTTGTCCTTTTTTCAGATTCACAGGCTGTGATTATAGCCATTGCCTTCATTAATTGTAATTACTTGTAAATTCATATTTTAAGTGAACTATTAGAACATGTACTTATAATAATTTGAAATATACAGAAAATTTCAAAAATGAAATTTAATATAAAAGCTTAATTAACTTTTATTTCAATCTATTATTAATTATGTTCAAGGAACTAAGCTATAAATACAATTCTCTTCAATAATGCTTTAAAACTGTTTATAAAGCATACCTTGTTTAATGTGATAGTAGTAGCAAAAATTGTATTGCTTGTAGTGAAAGCTAATTTCAAAACAAGATATATGTGTAATTAGTATTTATTACTGTATACAATTTTTTTTTTATGTTTTACTATTTTTCATTACGTTGGGGAAAAGAAATCTATTACTTTTTTGGAAGATAGCTATAGTGATTGATGTTGCCAACATATTGATCAAACAATTTCAGATTTATACTAGTTAAAAATTCACATTTTACACTAAAAAACTTTTTTTTGCTATTTTTATTTTCCATCAGTTATGAGTTAGTGTTTAAAATAATAGTCAACAAAGAATAACTTGGTACTTTTCAGATTTTCTTCCAGACAAAATATTTGCAAAAAGTAGATACAAAACACATTAAATAAAATCTTGAAGTTCAAGTAATGGATTTCTTTTTCCTATATTTTTATTATTTTAATTTTATTTACTTATACCTAATATTTTTTATTAACTTAATATTTTAACACAATATTTATTATTATTACTATTAGTAAGTAAATAATTAGGAATAATATTAATATTTTAAAAAAGTGAAGAAAATACAGGAAGTGAACCTTGATTGTGATACATGAAATTTATGAACTATAATGAATGATTTTTTATTTACACTATAATTTTTTTATGATATTTTTCATTATTTATTATAATATTATTTATGAAAAATATATATAAAAATGGAGTAAAAGGGTGAAAAACTTATATTTTCTCATCATGTGAGATATTTTCAGTATCATATAATAAATTCGGTCATAAACAACTCACACATAATTTTAATTACACCACCATTAATTTAAATCAACATTTAAAATGTAGTCCAACATAAATGAGTCACTTTGAGTCAGAAATAAAATGTTATCTATTTATTTCATAAAAATATAAAAATTATTTACTTAAAAGTATAAAAGAATTATCATTGAAAATATCTTTTACTTAATTGAAAATTTAAGGGTAAAAACTTACAAAATATGTTCACTTTATCAGTATGTTTCAGGAATGCACTTTTTTTATTTCTATAACAGATTGTCACATGAACACACAAATAATGCAAAATAATTATGCTTATAGCATATCACTGTTTCTCCAATGAATAAGCTCGGCATAAATGACTAGTTCATTTAATGAACATAGTATAACGTATATAATATATGTATATATTATAAAAATATTCAAGACATAATTCTAAATCATTCCCTCATCATTATTCTGAATCTTCACTGTCAACATATTCTTCAGCAGGAACAATGGATGCTAAAAGTATAAACTACATGTTTATGCCAAGAAACAGATAAACAAACTTAAATGCTAAATTATTTTTTTTAATGTACTAAAAATAATTATGTTAAACATGATGTGAATTATTGCTGTTGCAAATAAATTTTAATTGTGAAAATTTCAAAATTGGTATTTCTTCAAGCATACAAACATTATGAATGGCATTACTGAAATAATAAGGTTGGTTTAAAATAATTCTTGTGATATACAAATCACAACAAACAAAAAAAATTGAATAAATGTAATATGTAAACAACACATCCTCCAGTTATTAACAAAGTCCCCAGCTTTCAATTATGATTTCCAATAGGCAATCTATTACTATGGATCCAAATAATAATCCTTTCTCAATAGAACAGTTTCCAAATGAGTGAGAACAATTTGAGATAGGGAAAACATGTATAAAAATGAGCTGAGAACATATTCTATAAGATTCAGCTCAAACATGAGTATACTGGTTTCTTCATACATACAGATCCCTCCTTCTTCAGGCAATTATTAATGACAATATTTTTAAGAGAAAATGCAATATTATTTATTCTCCTATAGAAATGAAAATATGCCTGTTATAAAACTGTCCTGTAACATATACTCTAATAATGGAATTTAGACTTTCATCCAGATATATGGCAACTATCATAGATACTCGTAGATGTACTTCATTGACAAAATTTTAATTTGGTAGGTCAAAAGACAAAAATTCTATCAAAAAATACTATTTATTAAATTATGAAAATTGGTTTGAAAATAAATATCCTAGTATACAATTTTACACAATATCATTATGTAAATTTGAATAAAAAATCAACATATAAATCTCATAAATTACTTAAAAAAATATATATATATAAGAACAATCTATTTCTCATGGTTACAAAAACAAATATTTGAAAAATTCAAATACCCACATTTTTGTATATCACAAAATAATTAGAAGAGTAAAGTAATGGTACCCATATTGTAAAAATTTTGGGAATGGAAATAATAAAATTTTTAAAAAAATGATACCAAACAAATATCAACACAAAAGATTGCTTTCCTGTTAATATTTGTTAATTTTATATACTCTCACAACTTAATTAAAAACTCACTTAATTTGAATTATTTGTTTTATAAAATGGTGAAACAAAAAGTCAAAATTAAATTTCATCGATATAAATAATTATTATATGTTATTCGCATTTTTCTCAATTTCTTGTTTTATACTTACTTTTCCTGCTACAGTTGCCATTCTAAAGGCATTTATGTTTTCACAGTGTTTAAAACAGAAGTTTCAAAAATGTGTGATTGTTACTTAAAGAAATTTTAAAGAAAACATACTAAGAAATCAAATTTGATAGTTATTTACTTTATTCTAAAATGCATAGTTTAAAATATCTACACCACAGCCTTTATTATGATGAATTAAATTATATCATTAAAGGCACTTGTATAATTTTGTAACATCCAGTTTCATTTTATTTATGAGATAACCAAAATTATTTTATGAATATTTTGTAATACCATTAATGACTTCAAAATATTTTCTATTCATTTTTTTTTCAATTAACAGAGTTGCAAATTCTTATATAGCGTTTGCATGAAGAATGACTAATAAAGTTGTAAATAACTGCTTTAATGTCTTTTTGCATTGAAATTATTCTACCTTTCGAAATTATTGTTTTATGGGAAGAAATTTTATAATGTGAATATATAAAGCACAACCATGAATGTGTACATATATTTAAATAATCTATAATGCATAACAATATATATTAAGAATATGTACATAAAAAAGTCAGTGAAACAAAATGGAAACAAACTTAAACATGTACATGTTTTAGCCATTGCATTTATCTCAACTAATTATAAAAGTAAAAGTAGAAATAATAACTTACAACTCCTTTTAAGTGGTTTTAATAATGCTGCACAGGCAGAATCATTTGTCATATCAAATGGGGTCTTGTTCTCATTATTTTTAATACTTGGATTTGCACCTATATGATAAATGTTCATACTATTCAGTAAAATAAGAAAAGTTGATCATATTTAAAATTATATGCAAAATTCTTTACTTTTATGTAACAAACTAATTATAAACAAATTCTAAATTCCAACCTACTTTAGTAAATTTGGAACTGAAAAACTTTTATATACTTATAGACATGGAAAACAATTTTTAGAAAATAACTTTCAATTTGATATTTAAAAAAAAAATATTTTAAGAAAATTATAATTATGGCATTAAATCTTTGCAAAGTTGGAAATTAATTTTATAATTTGTCCTAAAATTATTATTATAATTTCTATAATAATACAATTGCCCAACTTTTTTCGATTTGGTATTAAATCCTTCAAATAAAGTTTGTATGTGCAGTAATAATTACATATTAAAAAAGTTGTATGTGCAGAAGGCAAGCCAAATATTTTATTGGTATATTACCTTAAATTGCATAATTAAATCATTCAACGCAAAATTTTTTAAAAATAAAATTTAAAATCAGAAAATTTTACAAAATTGCAATTTGTAAAACTTGTTTCAACCATGAGTCAAAAGTTGAATTCTTAATTAAATTTACAAAGTGATTAAGTACGCTATATATCTGAAAAAAAAAGTTGTAGCATACAGAAGTATCTTAATAAGTGATGCAGTTTTATTAATAATGTAGATATTCAATTATTAATAATTTATAACAGTTGAGCATCTATATTATTAAAGCAGTGTAACTTTATTACAATTATGTAATTTTTAGCAGAAAATACGAATTATTAAATTACAAATTAACTTATGATACATCAAAACTGATATTTTATCTTATTAAAAACATTATCCATCTTCAAAAGATATATTTATAAACAGACAAAAATAACTGTACTTAAAGTATACACAATGATAAGTTTCTTATAGTATACACATTAATGTGTGATATTCATATGTGCATTTAATGTTCTATTAAAGTAATTATTTTTCATGTATCCATTTATAAAAAATTTTAAATTATAACAAACCTTTCTCAAGTAGCATTTTCACTATTTCACTATGACCTTTCCAAGCACAGGAATGCAAAGGAGTATCACCAAGCTTATTCTACAAAAATTAATCACTTATTTTCACATGATAAAAATTACAAAAATTTAAAAATACATTAAATATTATATATATATATATATATATCACATTCCTAATCTTAATGACCATAATTTTGAATACCAGAATATGTAGATTTTTCTATAACAACAATAAAGTAAGACTTCATAACCAAAATATAATCTCTTTTTCACCCACTTTTCCCGCATATGAGTATATGTATCCTGGTCCTCCAGGTTAAGGGCTGAGCACGAAGCTACAACCTCATTCCGGAAAAAAAAAATTTTATTAGAATTCCTAAAAAGTAAAAACTGGGCCAAAGGTTACTATGGACTAAAAAAGCACTTTAAATCAAAACTTTTAAGCATAAAAACCAATATTAATCTTTATATAACTTAAGTAAAACCAATAATTACATTTATAAGAGAGTACTAGACTATGAACAAAACTGAAGAAAATAAGAAAATTTAAAGAAAAATACTAAGAAAAATATTTGGAAAATATTTTTCATAGTATTTTCTTGTAATTGTTTCATAGAATTTTTCATGGCAAAATGTGTTATATAAAAATATTTGATAATTAGCTTAATTAAAAAGGCAATTAATGTTTTTAAATTTTCCAAAAATACCTAAGTTAATAAAATTATTAAAATAATTTAACTTCATTAAAACTTCATTACAAAGATTTTTTCCCAATATATATAGTGAAACTATATTAAAATCAAGGCATGTTTATCTTTCACAGAGGAACATACAGATTGGCAATATTAAGAAACAAAATAATAGTGATTTATAAAATATATTTATATAACCCTACAAGAAATAAAAATGATATAATTATAGAAAATTTTAAAAAGATCTAAACTTTATTTAACATTGTAAAATTGCTATTATTATTGCTATTGATTTTTAAATAATGCTAAGGTCTTTTAGCTTTGACAATTTTTAATTAAAAAAGTACTTTATTTCTAAATAATGTAGCTACATTTATTAAATTCTTTCTGATTCTACAATCTAGAGGTTTTCTCTATTGACTTATTTCAAATGTTGAACATTATTGAAATGCTCACATATAAATATTTTTCATGGTAAAATGTGTTATATTAAATAAGCTCTTATAATCATAGATAGAAAGGAGATTCTATTATCAATAAAATAAAATCTACTTTAAAGATTAAAAAAAAATTAGAGAAAGCCATGTAAGAACTATCTTACCTGTACATTTATTTCAATATTTGGTACTTTCAGTAATTCTTTAACACAATCTTCATTTCCAGCATGTGAAGCCCAATGTAAAGCAGTACAACCAGCTTTGTCCAAACCATTGACTGATACCTTATGTTAAACATTTTAAAATATATAAGATTCTCTTGCTTAATTAAAATTGACAATTTTCTATTAGCAAAATTGCCAAAAATAGCTGTACAAAATTAGTGCTACCTCTCATAAATCTTATTTATTTAAATTATATAAAATATTTATTTACGCATATAAATAAATATTATTTATATGCATAAATGCACATTTTATTTACTTATAACAAAAAATAGGAGAAATAATAAAATATATTAATTCTAACAAAATAATTATTTACCGAATAAAAATGAGTCAAGGCTTGCATATAATACATTCATGTTTTTATTGACTACAACTTTCTTAAGGAGTATCCATAAATCTAAATAATTTTAAAATGCATTTTTCTAATATTGTTAATAAAAATAATTTTAAAAAGGACTTTAGCTCAAACACTTTATAAGTTAGGATTTTAATTAAATCTAATTTAGAAATTAATTTAGCATGTTTTTTTTAATTAATAAATTCTAAATTGATTTTATATTTTAAATAAACTAGATAATAATGATTTCTACATGAATAAAATAAGAGCAACTCATATAAAAAAATTAAATATAATTTCCACTTATTTCAAGGCTGCACTTTCTTAAAAGCAGATTAACAATAAAGCACACAAGCCAAATCCTTTATATTAAAAGAAAACAACTTTTGCTCATAATTCAGGTGCATAAAAGTATAACATGTAAAAATATTTAGATAGTTCTTTGATAAAATAAATATGTTTAAATAAAAAAAAATCTCTATAACTTTGATAGCATTAAATCTTTTTACTTTAAATTTCTACTAAAAATTAGACCATTAAGAGGTGTACAATTAGTGAATTGTACACCTCTTAATTTTATGCTTACATGTAAAATGGAAATTTTAAACTGAAATTTGTTATACATTTTTAAGAAGAAACTAACAAATGTTAGCAATTATAATATTAAAAACTATACAAAATTTCTGATCAAATATGATTTTCAACAAAAATTTTACAAAATCGAATAAAGATCAACATTTTTTAAATGTAAATATTATATTGTTAAAATCATACAATAAATAAATCTTAAATTAAAAAAAATTATAAAAAATATAAGAAATAAGCATTTTTTATCATAAAATTTTTAAGTTAAATGAAATATTGAAAAATTTAATAGGTGTATCTACATCAACAGGTGTTCTCATTATTTAACTTTTAAAATAAAAAATAATTTTTAGCTTGGAGTTCAACATATATAGTTCTCAGAAATATTTAAAATCAGCACTCAGATATTATTTAAAATATTTGAAGAACTCATTTGCCGGATATACCATGTCACAATAGAACAACCTTTAATAATAATAGAACTCATTGGAAGTTTAGCATAGTAAAACTGATGCATCTTCTAATTTGATAGGAAAAGTTTTTCATATTATGTAAAAGTGAAATTTTATAAAAATTTGTTAAATAAGTGTATTATTTAATTACATTTTTCAGTTTTGTTAAATATTAAAAAAATTTATGCCATTTTTTCATACAAATTTTATTTTCTTAAAAATTTGCTTACTTTACAGATACAAAAGTTAAGTATTATGAACAGTGAAGAGACCATTAACGATTTTAAAACCAACATAAATGTATTAAAAAATTTCAGTATAACACGACTAATGCACTATACTCAATACACCTGATGAAAATATAAGTGCAGAACTTTACAAAAATAGAAAATGATAACTGTCACTGAAATACAGAACACAAAACAGGTTAAAAATATTTTAAGTCAATCAATAAACAGCATTTATTAAATTATTACAACTTACAGTAATAAAAAAGACTAATATATAACTGTTTTATGAGTTAGTCAAGAAATTTTATACATTAAAAAAATTCCTGCTTTCAAATCTATACTGAATCCAACTTCTTTACATTTTTAAAAACGATGTAAAAAAAAAAGCAAGAAGAAACAGTGTGAAAAATAATATAAAAATATTTTTTTAATAAAACTGTTGGTTAAAAATAAATTTTATTTTGAATAGAAGTACATTATTATTTAAAATAACATAAAAAACTAAAATTAAATTATTTATTATAAGCTTTAAAAATTAGACAATTAAATTGGAGAAAATGCCATTTAAAACTTTGTCATTTTCATGAGTAACGTTCAAACTTCATAAGCATATTATTGATATGTCAGTCTACTAGTAATTTTTTTGTTTACATGGGCAAATTCATGTAAATCGAAACTATTAGCATTCATATATTTTAGAAGAGTAAAACTAATACTAACAAAACAGAAATAAAAACACTGATCATTCTTTAATCAATTTATTTATTTAAAAAGTAATCTGAAAAATACAGCAAGAAGCAAATATATAAATAGATTGGTTACTTTTTAATTTATTTCAAAAATTATAATTTCTATGAACACAAAATTCAAATATTATAAATAATATAGTAAATAGAGTTAAATATAGATTTAAAAAATTAACGAAAATATAAAGAGTAAAATTAAAATAAGAATGAATATTTTATACTATAAAATCTATCAAAAAATAACTATAAAAAATCTTATTTAAGTACATAAATTTTATATGAAAAGTAGGAAAACTATTATCACTGCTTATTTATTTTTTGCCCAAGTTCTAGACAGTGTGATGGAAATTTTTTCAAGATAAAATATTGACTTTGATTTTTGGTAAGATATTGGAAAGTTTAAAGATAATTTTTACATTTCTCAGAATATCAGTATCAGATATTGACATTATAAAGGAAATGGGCACACTTATTAATATACAAAAAAATAGAAATGGTTAATTATAATTAGAAATAGTTAGTTTTTGGATGGAAAGCTTACACTGAACTAATTATTTTGTAAAAAGAATTTTATATTGACAAATTTTCGATAAATGTGTTTGAGAATTTACTAAAAGGAGTTTGAAGTTAATCTAAGGGAGATTAATTATCAACACAAATTTAAAATCTTGTTTTAGAGTGGTCCCAACCTTAGAGAAGGACAATTAATCAAACTTAAAGTAACTCTCAATTTAATATAGATTGAATTATATTGTGGATCAGACCTAGACCAAGATGTTAGTTGGCTAGTACCAATTTAGATAGTTTCTAATAGTTGTGAAAGTTATTCTGTTATAGGAAGTAGTAACTGACAAGTCATACTTTATTTTTGATACATTCTGTTAAAAAAGTTAGATTTCCACGTTTGGCAGCTTCATGTAAAGGATGAAGAACCTCTTCAGTGCTTTCTTCCACTATAAATGTAATAAAATCAAACAAATTATAAATGAAAAATCCTTTCTTAAGAATACATTATTTATACTTCTCTTATTAAATCAAAATGTACAGCTTGATTAAAGCATTAAATATAAACTTTTCAAAAGATTTATTTTATATCAAAGAATAATTACACATAAATCACTAAGAAACTGAGATTAAAGGGTAAAGATGATTAAAAATTTTATATCGTAACAAGCACAATAATTTTAAACAACATTTTTAAATAATGTAAGTATTTACTTGTGATTCTATAACAAGAAAACTTTTTTTAAACAGCCAACAATAAAATATAATCATACTCTTACTTAAATAATATTAATATTTACATATGCATAATTATGAGAAAATCTTCTACTATTAACCTGTTAATACTTATTAGATAATTAATATAATAAGTTTCCATATGATAAAAAAAAACTTTATTTTGGATTAAACTGCAAAAAATTTTAAAAAAAAGTAATAACCAAATGAAAATTATAATTATTAAAATTGTAAAATATGTAATAAGAATTTGTAAAGTTTGTAATTAGATAACTGAGAGAAAACATTTTTAAGAAACATAATTTTAAGTGAAAATATTATTATTTTAAAATGATCACATAGCACAGTAGATAAGCTACTAAAACTAAACTAAATTAAACTCAATTGCATGACAGCTCATATGGGGACCAAGGCCTACAGTGCCATGCCCATGACTGTTTTTATGAATGACAGTCATGGGCATGAAACACATGTCCCAATTTGATGGTAAGTCTAATGCAAAAACCCCAGTGTTTAGTTATCAAGCATGCTTGGTACTCAGTTTTATTGACTATTGTAGTCATGAATTGCTGAGACAACCTTGTCCAGTACAAGGATAGAAGTGGGCCTGTGCCATGGGAGCGTGAAGCGCTATTGTTATGCCACTGGGCTTCAGATAGGTTACTAATAAAGTAAAAACCCATTCATCAATTTTCAATTCATAATTAAATAAGAAAAAGGATTTAAGATTAAAATAAGAAATAAGATAATTTATATCTGACACAATTCTAGATTTATCAGATAAACGAATAACATTTTATCTATTTCAAAAATACTATTTGTTAAAGTATTTATTCGAATTTCATTATAACATTCTATAAAATATTTTAAAATTTTGGCATGAAAATAATCTATATTTAAATTTTAATAGCAAATACTAATATTTTATCTTAAATAACAGCAATTTTTTTATGCAGTTTTAACATATAAATGTCACAATTGTTAGCAAACCTCTAAAAATTGTTATTCAAACAATATTACTATTTCACTCATTTAAAACACAACAGATTAAACAAATAGAATTATTTCAAAGCATAACTATTTAACATTTATTTTCCAATCATGAAACACTTGCTTTTATGAGTAAATAATAAAGATTAGCGCTGTATAATTAAACCAATCTGAAGTCAAATGGAAGCAATTAATATTACCTCTTATAATTACAAGCTTTTTTGATAATTTGTCATGCAAAATAGTATTTGTGTGTGTCATAAATTAACATTTTAATACAAATACACAATAAAATTTACAAAAAATCGTGAAAAAGTTTTCTAATTACCATAATTACTGGGTATAAGACCGACTTTTCCACGACATGAAGCTTTCCACCAGTTTGCATCACTTTTTACATCTAAAATATACAAGTTATCACCTTCTTCAAAAGATAATTCATCAGCCTGCATTAAAAAAAAAGATAAATATTAATTAAAAGATGTACAAAATATATGAAAAACCAATCTTATGAACACAAGAGATGAAAAATTTTCAAAATACAAAAATTTCATAGTTAATTTAATTTCATAAATGAGACATTTTTAAGTTTCATAACTGCCTGTTTTGAAAGTCACAATATTTGAAATATTAACTTTTAGATGTTGCACTCAAAAAAATCAGATTATAATCATGAAAAAACAATTTTTATAAATATGATCAGTATATTTTCATAAAATAAAATATTAATTAGTAAAATCATGTTATCCATAAAATTAAAGTTTCAACAATTCATATTTAAAGCTTTGTAAACCATTATTTATTATACATATTAAATCCTTTGTTTAAACTTTTCTTTTCAAATATATTATTTAAAGACAGTTTTGTGGAAAAACATTTGATAAAATCTATGACTAAATTTTTATTTATAATTTCAGCTTCATTATGATTACTTAGTTTAATTGAAATTTCAAATGGAAATTTTTTTAGTAAATTATAATATTTTCTGAAATTTATATTCTTTGAATTTTAATGGATACATGAAGAAATTAAGTCTCACCCTTAAATTATTTTTCAACTAACATAAAATTCTAATTAAAACATAAATATATTAAAGATTATTTTGTTTTATATTTGCTAGAAGTTTTTCTGGGGATTTAAAATATATTGAAAGTTAATCATTTGTCTTTATATCTCAATAACTATTATTAAAAAGATATTATTTAAAGCAGAAAAATTAAAAACTGGAATTATCTGATAATAGATTTCTTTACTCCTATCTATAAAAAAATATTAGTAGAGTAACTGGAACATTGATGTCATTATTTGAAATTAAATTTTTTGTCATACAAAATTTCCTCTCATAAATAATTTCCAATTTAAACATATTAATCCACTAAATTAAATAATTTTTCAATAAGAAACAAAAATTTGTATGAAGTGCTAAAAACATTAAATGATTCCTTAATTACAACTAGTATTGTTGATTATAAAGAATTTAAGTTATATATAGTGATTTTATATAAATTACAATTTTCGGTCAACTATTAATTTCATTAGTAATGATTAACAAAAAAACCTTTATAAGACTTTGCTTTACCAAACTTTGACTAGCATTCTTTTATGTGAACCAAGGAAGTATTCCTAATCTCTATGAATATTATTCATAAGAAATATGTATAAATAATGGAAAATTTATAAAGAATCATTAATGAATAACAGATCTAAATCCCATATATACTGAATATAAATCATGCAATAGTGTTTCCAAGTGAGTGGAATTGCAGTATTGTGGCATTTAAAATATATTTTTGGTAATTAATTTGTTAAAACTATTAGAAACCTTTAGCTTGATTTAAGTTTGGTGAATAAATTTAAAATTAAAAGCATATTAGTGATATTTTAAATGATAAATCTTCAATCTTGACTTTTAATTTTAAATGTTCATTTAAAGTCAAAATTATTTTTTTTTCTCCTGCCACGAAATTGCAACAACATATAATAAAATTATTTTCAGATGTTCTTTTTATATAAGTGTAATATAGGCAGTATTAGAATTTTATTGCAATTTGAATTAATCTTTTGAAACACAAATTTCAACTCCCAATAATCAAAACTAAATAAAAATTAATCAGTAGGAATAATAAACAAACATGCATAATCTACAAATGCTCATATACAATGTAATAATATAACTTTTAATAAATATTAAATAAATTAACGGTAAAAATGTATTTATTTGAAGTATTTAAAAATAAAAAAATAATTATATACATACAAATTGTGATTTTAGGAAGATTTTCTAATTAATTTGTGTATTAGCAATATAAGGAATTTTTTCCATTTGAATAACTAGCACATACAAAATTCAGTTAAAATGTCATACAATAATTAATATAAGTTAAAATTTCTTACAATAATTAGAAATTAAATGTATGTTAAAAAATATAAGAACTTGTATTCACAAGGAAATTTAAAAAAATGAATAATATAGTTACAAAAAATAGCACTGTTTAAGTTATTAATTTTATTATCACATTAGAAGAAAATTGATTTTACCTGCTGAGCTGTATAGCGGTACAGTGCTCTAACCACCTTTACATGACCTACAAGCAATTAAAAATATTAGTATTAAATGAAAGTTCATTCATTTGAAATTTAAAATTGTTCAGATGATTTGAAAAATGCTTGTAAGCTTAATGATTACATTTAAGAGAGATTAAAACTGATATATGCAGAGAATAATTTTTTTTTTTTTTTTTCAATAAACTATAACGACACATTTTACTATGCCAAATATTTATTCCCATAGTAATTGTTTCAGTATAATAAACTTCACAGAAAAATTGAATTGTGTTTACTATCCATTATTATGATTAAATTCAACATGAATTATGCTATGTAAATACCCTTATTTTATTTATAGAATCAGAAGTTAATTTTACTTCAGGCTTTTATTTTAAGTATTAAATGATGCCATCATAGTAAGTTTCAACAACAGTTTGTAGTAATTGCAAAATTATATAAATTAAAGGAGATAATGTAAGACTTCAGGAGATTATTGAATATATGAGAAGACACAACAAATAATAGTCAAACTTTCATCAATGTAATAAATGACAATTAAACTTCATATAAAAGACAGTCTAACTGCAAAAGGCTCTCTTAAAATCTTATTGCATTGGCTGAAAAATAATGAAGGTGTATGAAAACCTTAATTCTTAAGTTTCCTACTAGATTAACTCATGGCATGAAGGATGAACTGATTTATTTGATGGATACAGAAAGCTGGTGCAATCCAAAATACTAGGTTCTGTACTAATGGACAAACACTAAGTTAAATGGTGTTACGAACAGTCATCTCAAGGAACCAGGCAAAACTTTATTATGTTTTCCCTTCACCTGTACAAGAAGGCTAAGCAGCTGATGATTTTTAAATTGCTCTTAGTTTTCATGTCAATTCAGAAACAATTTAAATCAAAAATTAAATAATACAAAAAGAATGGAACTGAAACATATATCTTTTGTTTGAAATCATACAAAAATAATTTTTATTCCTAAAACAGGAAAAGACAATAACTATGAAAGTTAGTTATTTTGAGCTATCAGTTTAACTACTTAATCTAGGCTTTTAATCATTTAGAGCTATCAGTATTTTATTATACAATTGAAAAACTGGTTTAACAATTGTATTTCAGAAGTTTGTTCAGAGGTCAAATAATCTTCTAAGCTCAACTTATCAACAAGATAAATTTATAGATGGTATGATTCATAATTTATCCTTTGTTTTAGAAAAGACCTTGAAAGCTAAAGAAATTGCTTTAACATTCTTTCTGATATAAAAATGTCAAGAGTTGTAAAAGGGTCCAAGAAACACTCTTACAACTCTTGAAAGAAATTAATGACACGACACTACTGAATTGAAAATCTACTTGCTAACAATTTGTCAACAACTCCTTTTTAAGATAAAATCTAAAATTAGATGACCTAAAGCAGACATTCTTCCATTTATTTTATGGTACTATGTAGCAGACTCCTTTCTCAAGTCAAAACCTAGCTTGTTTGATAGAAGTGACTAGCAACAAAGTGAAATTTTTATTATCATTTCAACGAAGGAAATTTTTTTACATGAATCTGAATTATAGAATAGACATTTCAAATTGTGTGTCGAAACAGTATAAAATACTTGTAAAAATGAAATTAATAGAACTTTAAGTTTAAATACCATAATTATTCACTGGATTTTACACCATGAACATTTATTTGATTATTACTTATTGCTCAGTGATCTCTAAGATAAGAAATAAAATTATTATATACTAACAATTATATATACAAAATTATTATGTACAGCTATCTCTGATTGTATTAAAGCAACCTCTTCTTCTCTCTTGATATTTGTTTTGGTATGACATGCATATTGAAGTTATTATTTGAATGAAAGGGTTTATTAAAACAAGTTCTAACTTTTAATCTTGATATTTTACTTGGTATGTTACTCTTTACATGTACATTGAAGCTATTATTTATATGAAGAGACTCCAAGGAATAAGTCAATGGATTACTTCATTTTTTTATCTTGTGGAAATCATAATGGGTTGACATTGGGGTTAATAATTGCTGTATGTCTAAGGGTAAAAAGCAATCATTCCTCAGCTATTAGCACAGGTACAAAACTATGTCTCAGGTGGAAGTTTCTATTATACTTAAGTGCCATAGAATATGCTTAGACAAAAGTTATTTTGTAAAAGGAATAATTACTTGAGCTGATGGAGTCGACTCGCAATGCTAACATTGCAAAAGTCTACATTAATTTCTGTTCTTGGAAGTGGTGCATTGCTCTATGAAAATTTTGATGATTATAAATGATAGATAGAATGATTTAACATACTGGTTACTCAAATCGGAGGCAAATAGTTTCGCAAAGAACTATTTAAACCAAGAAATTTCCTAGCTAAGCATTTATATACAAGTTGCTTGCACAACTATTCAAGTCATGATATGGGTACTGTTGCTTGTGGCCTATAATAATCAATTCAGGAGTACAAAGCAGAAGATTTTATTATCTTGGGTAAAAACAATAACCTTAGGAATAATAGTATACATGTTCTACATGACTTTAAAAAGAATTGTATCACTTCTAAGGTCAATTAAAAATTATCCAAAAGATAAGAAATATCATATGTTATATAGTCAAACATGTTATTCTGTGATCTTTATGTTTATTCAAAATTCTGACAACATTGTAAAAACATTGTCCACTAAAGTCACAAAATTCATCAAATAAATTTCTGTCTCACAACACCCAGACAAAGATTGTTTCATCTTTTAACACTACAAGAGATGAAATTGATGGGAGCTTACATAGTAAAAATCATACAGAAAATGTAACATCGTCATTTTTAAAATGCATGATTCTTTTTATAATTTAGAAAAAGAGACAAAAAAAAAAAACTTCAGACTTGGTCAACTATTTTCCAGAGTTATAGCATTAGGACACTTCAATAATTACACATTTTACTTGTCTGCTAAAATTAGAATCATCATTTATCTACATGAAAATTGCTAAATAAGATCAAGAAAATTTTATATTAATTTTTTTTTTATAAAAAAAATATTCACAGAAATTATACTTTGTAAAAAAAACATTCACAGGAATGATAAATTGCCATATTAACATTTCTAACTGTAATAAAATGTTCAACTTAAGCATAATCATTAACATTTATCAACTAATTAATTTCTCTTGTTTAATTTAAAAATTTTAACTTTTAGGATATTTATGTTACAAGTCATGCCAAATGAATATAAATGTATCTAATATACATTTTAAGAACATTCGCTGAAAAATGTTAGTTTTAAATAGAAGTGGAAATACTTTTTTCAAATAAACAACATTTTAAATTATTTTTAAAGTGTTATTTATTATTGCACTATTTTATTACATTGCTTATTAATACATTTATTTATAGCTGCTATATAAGTACAATCAACTAGTAATACATTTAAAATGATATTTCATGAAAACATTAAAAAATTTAAGTCATTGGGAAAGACCATTACCTTAAGTCCCTCAGAAGGATTGAGCTGAGATCTATTTAACTACAAAATGAAATGCATACCATTATATAGTAAATCTTATAGTTTCTTTGAGCAATTTCGATCAACAACAAACATTGAAAATCAAAATTACAAAAAAATAAAGTATTAAAATTTAGAATAATAAGAAGAAAACATATAAAATTCAAAATTTCAAATTGTCTCACAAAATATGAGAAAAATTATAAAACAAGGAGAGAATTCTTTGATGTTTTAAAATATTGAATAAAACAAAATAGTGCAATAAATTTACATGAAATATGATAAGAAAGGTAACAATAACAAAGAATAATGAAGTGTTATTGTAATAGAAATTACAAGTGAAGGAATTTAGGCAAAATAAAACATAAATTGGAATAAAGTGTTTAATAGTTGGTGAAACAATCATTAGCAATACCAAAATTTTATTTAGAGGAAATTCCTAATTAATTATAAAAAATAATTCAATGGCAACCCTACATTAAGTTTTCCAGAAAAATTTAACACAATTTGATGCAATTGCTAAGAAATATACATCAAAGAGATCACTTGACAGCTGTATACACATCACATACTAAACTTATTTTTACGTTGGGAGAAGCAGTTTGATTATTTATATATAAAATCAGCAAATATAAAACATCAGTGCTATGAAAGAAAAATAAGTTTGATTTTTAAATCTTCAGTACTTAAGATATTCATCACATGTCAACTGTTTCTGTCAGTTAGAAAAGCAAACATACACACATATATTACATAAATATGAATAATTATATACATACACACACACGATGATATTTTGTACAATATTATTTAAGAAAAAAATAAGCTTGCATATTTTTCCTGCTTCACACTTCCTTACATTTATAAAAAGTAATTGGTATACATGTAATACGATAAATTTCTTTAAAATTATATGTAATCCACTTAATTTAATGAATTTAATTTAATTTTATCAACAAGTATTTTTATTCTTTTAAATGCAGAAAATAAAACCGGTACAACAGGCAAAACTAAAAAAATTAGCATGTATAATAACATGTAAACTTAAATTACATTAAGAGTTATAATGACAAACTTAAATTGTACAAAAAAAATTTTCTATTAATCTAGAATTTGATTTTTTTAATCAATTAATTATTTTTTTCATTCATTTCGGGTGCATTTACAGTGTTTCTTAAATAAAATAAATTTTATTTCTTCTCACCTGGTTTCGGTACTGGTTTTGGTGGTGCTGGTCTAGCTATATTCGACATTAGATACGGAAAATAAATATCGGAACAATTTATAATAAAAACAAATGTTTACAGACTGTTCACAAATTACTTAATTTATCCAAAGATGACTATGCATGAATTAATAGTTAAAAACCTAAAAGGAAATTTCTAATAATTGTGTAAAGTGTACATTCAGTTGGAATAAGTAAACAATCACAAATTATTGATAGATTGATGAAGTGTCCATTGCTTAAATGATTGTGTCTGTCTACCACCTCAGTTTATTTACTTTTTCCCGGTGTCTTGTGTATTTTCTTATAGAGAGTGTCAACAAGCATAACTTTGAATGTAGAATAACCTTGTTTCGAAATAAGAACTTTGAGTTTTCCTTTAGAAGCTAAAATATACTTAAGTTGTAATTAATGAAATATCCTTATGGAATATATTTGAAATTTTATGTCAAGTATTTCAAATGCTCCTAAAGAATATAAATTGTTCTTTAGATAAAATTCGTGTTATTTTTCGAAAAAATCTATATTTCAATTATACATTTCCGAGAAACTATAGTGGTATAATGTCTTCACCTAAATATTTAAAGTAAGTCAGCTTTATGAATAATCTATAAAAATTCTATTAAAAATAAACAATTTTCTATGGATTTATTAGCGATAATTTCATCGCTATTAGGGAAGTTATTTATTATTCATTTATTTTCTGTGTATACAACGTCGTTACTAACATTAATATAGTGATACTGTATGATTTCTTGTATGTGTCTTTCACTCCATATGAATTTTAAAAATATAAATTAAATACCAAGAATTCAAAGTTTTATTAAATATCTATCTTAGAACAATATAATATTTTTTATAATACTTTATATTAGTTGGTAATAATTATGTCATTTGTATTGTAAAATTATGATACATATTGGTAATCAATGGGATTGATATTTGGCATTTTGTTAACCATATGCCTCATATTTATTATTTTTATAATGAATTATTTTAGAAGCAAAGAAAACAAGAAAAATTCCTGCTTTAATAACACGTCCAATTTTCTTTAGAAATATTGTTTCAAATGGTATATTGTTTGATATATTTTTTGATACTTGCATATTATCTCATTGAGTATTTTTGCCAAAAAAAAAAAAATGACATCACTTATTGTTTTTTTTCCCCCATAAAATGTAAAGCAATATAGAGCAGTTAATTTGTATCTTCACAGAAACTGAATGGAAAGAACTTTATTTTTAAATTATATATTTTTGAATCAACTTTTTTATGGGAATGATTGACAGAATAATATTTCAGTACCATTTTTTAATTATTTCTGCCAAAAATTGCTTTTATAAAATAATAAATTGATAAGAAATAAATAGGATACATGTAAATGACATAGAAATGAAATATATAAATGATAATGAAATATTGGTCATGTAATACCTTGTAAATAAAAATTATCACCGTATTTATTTGAGTGGTAAATGCTGTGAAATATTATCAGTATACCAGTTCCATTAAATTTCTTCAAATAAAATACATTTTTTCACTCCAATTATTTGTCACATGAAAAATAAAATATTAGAAAAAAATTATTTGTTATCTCTAATATAATCTCTCTGAACCACATTCCATAAATAACTTCTTAATCACTCTAACTAACAATTCACTATATTAAGAAAATTAACTGCTAAATTATTATAAAATCTAAGATTGATACCTACAGTAATCAATTTCAACCCAGGTCTTAAAGTTTTGAACTTTCAAATTTAAAAATATCACAAATTAAGAATTGGTAAACTGTCAGTGTTCTAACCTTAATTAAAAGTTTGTTGATTCAAATCCAAAATTTTGCATAGATTTTATTGTATTATAATCTCTTTTTAAATTAAAACCCTATTTCAGTAAAGCCTGTTAATAAACCATGATCAAAAAGCAAATTAAACAATAACTTAAGTAATCTGTTTAACACTCCTCATTACATACTAAATTATTTCTTATAAAATACAAATGTTATGTATAAGGTATATAGTATGATTAGCTTCCAGAAATATCAATAGTTGTTCCCTTATTCAATCAATTTTAGTGCAATAAATGTATATGGATTAGTATATTTGTTGACAAAACTATTTCTAGTTTCAGTCAAAATGAATTACAGCTAAGTATTCTCAATAATCTTAATTTTTATTATTAATTCTTTTTATTTTATTAATTCTCTTCATTTTTAATCTTTTTTTATAAAACATGAAATCTTTCAATAAAAATTCATTTTATTAATATTAAATTGTACTATAGATTACACATTTTATAGCAGATATATTCTATTAAAATCATACAGTATTAAGTATTACATACTTTTAATTTTAATACTTAAAATCAAAACAAAATTTTAAAATAATAAATAATCATGCTATTACATACTACAAGTTTTACTTACGATTTCTTATATTCAAAACACAAAATTACTTAAAATTAGATGTGAAATTCAGTGAGTCCAACAGTATCACAAAAAGTGAAAGTTGCTGCAAAGTATTCTAATTTTTATTTGTAATCAATTATAAATATTTAATAAATAGAAATTCTGGAATATTTAGCATCAAATCCATAAACAATGGGCAACTTTTAAATTTGGATTCTAAACTTTTTGATGCCTAAGTGATAGTTATGTAATATTGATATACAAATAAAAATTTTCAGATTAATGTTTAAAATTTTAAAAAAATTACATAATTTGTAGACAAAATGTTCACTGCTTGCTTTTGTAAAATTAAACTTTTGTTTTTTCATAAATTACTGTTCACACAAGAGTATTGATACTTCACATATGATAATAAATAATACGGATAAATTTATCTATTTTAAACTCAACGTATTATTATAGTATAAATTTTAAATAATTTTATTATGTTAATAACATATTATTATAATATTTTAACATATTATTATAGTATAAATTCTAAATCAATTTATTACGTTAAAGTGTATTTGGTGCAATTCCATTATATTCCTGTACGATAATAATCTTTAAGGGAAAGCAAAAAAAATCGCAATTATTGTCGTTCATATTTACGTCGTGTTTTGTTTAAAAAAGTTTTACATATTTAGAAACTTATATTAGTACAAACATTTTATTTAGATTTTACAAACTAAATAATTATCATTTATTGGTAAAACGTATTTATACGCATAAGTTTGTTTCTAATAAAAACTGCTTAACAATCGCTTCGATGATCAATTACGAGGATAAATACCGTTTATTTAAACAAATTGCTAATATTTATGTATGTATATATATTTGGAAAGGAATAAAAAAAATTGCAGTTTTGCTGCAATTTTTTCGTTTTTTAGAAAACAGTCTACTTCAATATCCATGGGTCTCTCACTGAGTTGAGATTGATTCAGTGAGGATTGTCTCACTTTTTTTTTTTTTTTTTTTTCCCCTTATAGCATTTTGCTTCTTCGAGCTGTGGGCATTCTGCCGTGATTTTAAACACTATTGTACCTATACAAACGTTTTGAAATTGGGATATTTCAGTCATTCTTTTCAGCTAGGCAGGCTCCTACAAGTTTGCTTCTTTGAAAATCTGAATACCATGCATTACTATGTTAAAAAAAAGATCCAAGCCTTATAGAATTTCAATAAATCTACAACATTTAGCCAAAATATGTACTTTTCTATGTTTAAAAAAATACTTTTATATGTTATTATATTTTAATGCTATGAAGCTCATTAAAAATGTTACTCTTGTTCATAGTTATTTTCACTATTTTGATAACTATCTGTATAATGAATACTAACTGAATTTTTTCTAATAGTACTTTATAAAGAGAATAGTTGGGTGAAAAAAATTGGTTTTAAGTTGTACATTTTTTTATTTTGCGAACCATTTTATCAACTTCTTCAGTTTTCATAGATAAGGGGCTGCTTTCACCTGTTGCGGAAAAGAAAATCCAGAAAATTCTCAAGCAGCTATCCGACAAACGCACTAGCAAAAGACAGAAAGCAAAATTCATTTCTCGTTTTTTCAACTGACCCCCGGGATTTTATATTCCTAAGAGTAGTCTTATCAAACTCGCCATGGTGACCCCAATGTAATAACGTTTTCATACCACGTAGTAAACAGCCTAACGGCCGAAGTCTGTTGTGAGACATATTAGTATTCAATTGCCTTTCGGAAGGCATTGAATCTCATTATTCCATTTTGTGAATAATGAGATGATATCTAAAGAAGATAGAATACGAAAAGTTCGATCCGCGTGTCGTAAATACCAAGTTCCAACAATTATACGTTCCAGAAGATGTAGTCATAAATGAATCCCTTATGAAGTTCAGAGGGCGGTTGAATTACGTGCAATTTATTGCATCAAAACTTGCTAGATTTGGAGTTAAATTTTACAAATTATGTGAATCTACTTCTGGGTATTCTAAGTTTAAAATTTACACAGGACAGGATAAAATTCAAGGAAGCGATATACCTGTATCACAGAGTGTAGTAATGGAGCAAGCCAAACCTATTTTAGGGAAAGGGTATTCCCTGTTTTTAGACAACTGGTATTCCTCACCAAAATTATTCAAAATTTTGAATAAAAATAATACAAATGTTGTTGGAACAGTTAGGAAAAATCGAAAAAATATGCCACAGAAGCTTACATCGTACAAACTAAAAAAGGGAGACGTAACAACGTTATCTTGCAGCAGTATTCTGTGCTTACGGTGGCGTGATAGGAAAGATGTATATATAATGAGTAGCAAACATTCAAAAGCAGAAATGCTTTCTACAGGAAAAATAAGAAGAAAGAAAGGAGGCGAGCGAGAAGATATTGTAAAACCCAGTTGTGTAATAGAGTACAATCGTGGAATGGGAGGGGTCGATAGACACGACCAATTTCTTGCAAATTACCCACTAATGCGGAAGAGTGTCAAAGGATATAAAAGATGTTCTTTTATATGGTTGACATAGCTATCTGTAATGCATATGTCCTATATTTCAAGTTGCCTAATCCAACAAAGCAATAGATAGTAAATTTTCGATTGAATATTGCAGAAGACATGCTGTACAATTTGTCTCTTCCTAATTATCCGATACGTGGCAGACCGTCGCAAAATGAATGCCCGACACGGCTACAGGCCAAACATTGGGCACATTTCCCTGAACATATTCCCTCGACTGAACTACCCACGAAGAGATGCCGCGTGTGCTTGAAGCAAAACATACGAAGTGAAACAACATGGCAGTGCAAAAAATGTTTAGTTGCTTTACATTTTCCATAATGTTTCGAAATATTCCACACTATACAGAACTATTAAATTATTACTTTTTAATATTATTTAGATGTTCTTTATTAACATCAATCTGAATGAAAAATCTAAATTTCAAAATAAAATATATTCTTTCAAAGCCTTTACGTAACCGTTCAGTTGAGCGAAATTAAGTGGTATTTTTCTGTCGCATCAAGTTCCATTTAATTCGTATGTCAAGGAGTTAATTGCAAAAATTTCCACATAAGCACTTAAAATTTAAATTATTTCGATAATTACCTGTAGGAATATTTTTATGAAAAGGTGGGATGAATAAAACAAACCAATATTTTATTTTTATTATTATCAATCCAAAAAATAGCTAATTACTTTTCAACATAATATATAAAAAAATAATATGTATTGAAATATTAATAATTTTTAATTAGAAATACTAATAATAAAAAATATTTTTCATTGTGTTATTTTGATTTCTTAATAAATTATCTTGTGTTCTCTTTATACTGCTTACTTTTTTTGATACCTACTTTATTAAAGTATTTATATATGCGAATTGATTGAAAAATATATATTTAAAAAAAACTGGTGTTTAAAGTAACAAGTTTTAAAATTAATCATAAAATAGAATGAAATACAATTTTCACTGAACCAAATTACAAATTCTTCTATTTCGCAATTTCTTTTCCTAAAAAATTACTGTTGAGCGACCAGCAAACCAATCCGAATAATTTATTGGCTTTAGACTGCTTTACATTTTGTGTAAGGAAAAGCATTTTTTTATCAATATTTCTTACATGCACTATAAAATCCTCTTTGGCATTGCATTTGTTTATGTTGTAATCTAGTCTTGAGAATATATTTTTCTCTTGTCCAGATGTGTGAGGAACAGATTTTGCTTGTGAAGATTCAATAAGGTGGAACGATGCAATATTGTATCCATACACATATAATATAGAAAATCTATTTTCGTCTATATTATTTTTGTACCCCAAGATGGCAATCAAATGGTTTTCAGCTAGGGCTCAGTAAATTTTGAATCAACGGTAAATGTGTAGGATTGGATGTTTTTAGTGGCTTTAATTTTGCTTATTAACTGTAGATTCTGGATTCTCAAAAAAAAAAAAAAAAAAAAATACCGCTGAACGATTTTGATGATGCTGTTCAATTTTTCTACATTAAATTAGACTAAATTTTACATAAACAGTCATTATTACTAAGAAATTGTTTTGATACTATGTTATATCGTTATATTTAATTCAATTAATCTTTTGTGTTCCTACGAAATATAGCAGAAATTAAACAAATCATGTATTTTAAATTATGCGCATTGATCATGAGTATGTTATCACTCCACATCGTGAAGATGGCACCTTAATTTTATAAATATTCCTCATGATTTTTTTTTTTTAATTTGTACTGTATAAAGAAAATGTTTTTTTATTGCATTTTTCTTTTCTCAATATTTATGCCCATTATTACAATAGGATAATCAATCAATTTTTTATTTGTAATTTATTAGGAACATTTGTATGGAATTATATTGCGCTCAAACATAATTATTAAAATTATTTAATTGGGAGTAAAAAAATTTGCCTGCTTTCTGAATTGTAAAATTAAACAGAGAAAGAGAAATTGAGTTCCTAATGTTATTGGCGATTCCATGACTACGATTTAGAATTTAACATCAATTAATTTAGGCAGATACAAAGTATATTCTAAAAAAATATGTTATGACGAGGGAATACGAAATTGCGTGTCTCTATCCTTTGTTTGTACTCTCCTTTGGGGTTGCTAAGCAACCTTGTCATCCACTGGCAACAAGGTTAGTCAAAGAATCGCCTCAATATTTTGCTTAAATTTGATTGAACTTTTCTAAGGAGATTCAACAATGTCTACTCCGTCGCCAAAAAAGGGCCCTAGGTTCTCTTTTCGTAGGAAAAGGGAACCATGTGACACCAAATCAGTTGTTCCTATTAAACCCATGAAATACATAAGGTAATATATTCTCTTTATTTTTATTAAATGTAAACTATTTGCATTTGAGCCTTCTAAGACTCGATTTCTTACATAGTATTTTTTAAACTTTGATTCGTTTTATATTTACTTTATATAAATACAACGAGAAATCCTTTATTCGGTAATTTTTTGTAAATGTTAATATGTAAGTAAAGCAATGTTATTCTATCTTTCTACTTACCAGTGCTATTCTTAGAAAAATTCATCAAGAGTGAGATAGATAATAATATTTTAAAAGCTAAAGAAAAAAAATGCTTTGAAGGAGTATACCATTTTTTTAATTCGTTATGGCTTACGACAATTATGCAAAAGTTTTAAAATCATATAAACTGAGCATTATTCTGACTATTTCATCATAAATTGGAGAATTATAAGATTGTTCTTTTGCAAAAATAGCCTTAAGAAAAATTTGCGCTGCCCTAAAATCTTGAATAATTTATGTATAAAAATTCAAAACTATATATATATATAAAGTAAATCTTATAATAGTAAAATATATTGCGCGCAATAATATATTTATATATCGAGTTAATAAGTTTGATAAGACAGTGTTGGATAGAATTGTTATTTTATAACTTCTAAAGTTAAATTATTTTTCAAGTTTTTATTCATGTGAACTTAACTATATTAATATACGCTGGATTATTTTTAAAACTTAAAGAATTTGGAAATTATTACATTATAGTTAAAATTTCAATTACTTTTTTTGAATAAAAGTTGCTAATGCATAATATTATTTAGTATACACTTATGCAATTTTGAATTCAAATTTTTTTCATTCAATACAATATTTGATTTTATGATCAAAAGAATAAATATTTAGCAACTTTCAAGAATTACGTAAGTGTATATTTCGCCTTTTTCTCTTTTTGTCCCTCCCCTCCTCATGTAAGCAAATATAAACATTCGCCTATAATCCCCACCATAATTACAGAAGAATTTCGGCTACTCCTCTCATCCTTTTAATGCTTCAGTGAAAGCTTAAAATTATTTCTTAACTGTGAATATAAATTATAATATATTTATTTTCATAAAACTGCAACGCAATTAAAATTACAAATTTGTATTTTTTTTTAAATGTTGCTCCAAAAATATTTTTAAAAATTTTTAAATATTCAGTTTTTATACAGCTTTTCTAAGCAACATTGTCCGATTAGCTGAAAAATAACTCGATTTAATCAATAATGTTTAATTAATAACAATAAAAGTTGCACTGTAAGCACATATCCAGTATTTTTACAATGATTTTTAATTTAAAAAATTTAAGTGTTTAGTTATATCTAATACACACAATTATATTAATAATTTTAATTATATTTTATGATTATATTGAGATTAAATTAACCAGTTATTTTAACGATCTAAGCATAAAAAATGTGGATCTCATTTTACAGTTGTGTAAAACAAAGTAATCAACTTGGTAGACTGAGATTTTATCTATATAAAAATTTGAAATAATTGCGTGACAGAATAATCCAGATTACTAGAATACTTGGACATTTTTTGCAATAGCGGGTCGAAATGAGAATTTATCTACATGAAATAGTTACCGCCTGCTGTCATTTAATAATTTTTCAAAGTTGCTATAGTCATTCAAAGTTTTTCATGGAATATGAAATGAGTATACAGTGTTTTTCTTCTGGGTGTTATAATGAAACTTTAACTAATTTTCATAGTTGATTCATTTGTTTCTGTTCGTATTTAGCCAATTTGTTAAATCATGGATTTTGTTAAACTTTGGAAAATAATTTGATAAAGTCTATATGAAGTTCAGTAAAAACCATTCAATTCAATTAAGATTGAAAATGAAATTGTTATACAGTCTTATAAATAAAATATTCAATTTCACTATTCAAAACTCCAATGCTCAATCCTAGAATTCAATTCACTTGGACTTGTGGTAGTTTTAATACAGTGGTAAATAGCTTGTTATTTTTAATGCATATGTACTGTCACATGTTATTTGCTTATGTAATTTTCGGTGAGTTGCACTAACAGATTAATGAAAAAAAATTGTAAATTAATATTAAATAGTCACAGTAATAACAAAAGTCGAAGATCTTCCCGGATGACATCTACGACACCAGTGGTGTGAAGTCGGGACCAACCAAGTGATTTGATTTCTGCATTTAGCAATTGAGAAGAGTTCCAAGTGAGTAAGCAGAGCAGAAGGCAATGAAGGATCAACAATGCTAAGGTGTCAGTGATCTCATTACCCTCGATGCACACATGCGAGAGAATCCACAGTAGGTGGATCGGTTGAGAAAGGGAAAGAGACGTTTATTTAATTTTAGTAATAAATTTCCTTTGTTTCAGTTGAATGGTTTAATTTAGGAGAAAATATTTTCATAAATTGCTGACATTTTTTTTTTTTTTTTTTTTTTTTTTTTTTTTTTTTTTTTACTAAGAAAAATTTCATAACTTAAATAGAATTCGCATGTATCAATCTTCAAATTATTTCAACGCAATCTAAATAAAAATTATTTGCTGCTGACAAAATTCCAATCATGTGTATTCACACAAAAAGAGTATTATTTCCTTTTTCACTTTTAAAACAATAAGCACTTTTCGGATTTTCGGGATAAATTTCTATTTGTGTAAAAATATTAGTTCATAGTTCCTATGAAAAACCTTGTTACGTTAATTACAACACACTTTTGTGTATTTTAAGCTTGTATGTGGACTATTTTAAATAGGAAGATTCATTAAGTAATACGAGTTCTAACTTTACACACTTATATGAGTGGGCCCTTATGTGCATATATGAATATTTTACTTCAAGTCGCATTTTTAGATATTTAATGTTGAGTTTGGGTTTTCTTTAAAACTTATATATTTTCTTTAAAGCTTATTTTTTGGCGCAGCTTGTCCTATTTTGGACCTTGCGCCACAAAACCCAACCAACAACAACAACAACAACAGCATTTTTAGATAATTCTAAATAAATGATTTCGTGCCTTTGTTTACACTGCAGTGACTATCAGTGTCACTAATCAATTTAAACCAGTTTCATCAATGCTAAATTAGCAAACCCTCAGATCTCAATAGAGATACACTGTAAATAAAAGTATCAGTTTCAAGGAAAATCAGTATAGTTCATAATTTAAAAGCAATACATTTTTATTATTTTATAAATTTATTATACTTAATTTAAAATCAATGAGGAAACATTTGATTTTAAATAAATTTCTATTTTATCATCGGTTCTAAACAAAAAGTTCATATGATTAAGTGATTTAGTATTTAGTAGTTATATATATATATATATATATATATATATATATATATATATATATAT
>JAPDSC010129520.1:86087-98455 GCA_026290005.1 Latrodectus geometricus
TTTTTTTTTTTTTTTTTTTTTTTTTTTTTTTTTTTTTTTTTGTAAAATATTTATTTTAATATGTTTCAAATCTTGAATACTAAATTTTATACTTTTCTGAAAAAGTTTTTGTTCCTATTTTATCAGTTTTTTTATCAGGGTTAATCTGCGCTTACCTAAAGCTCAGATTAACCCTGATAAAAAACAATTGGCGAAGTAGGGAACCTACCCCTACTTCGTCAGCTCACGAATTTGAAGCGTTTTCTCGCGCATGCTCAATAATTACTCGTTTGTTTTAGCTATTTCATTGGTCGCTAATTAAATTTCACTTTGAAATAGAGGTAGAATTTTCGCCATGGCATCGATGTTTTTGAAATTGCGCCAAGGAGGGGTCCTAAAGCGCATTTTCACCGTTTGAAGTTCTATTTATTTAACTCATTAACTATAATTACAATATTTAAAACGTATTAAATACTTGTAAAAAATATGATGAAAACTCAGTAGTGGCAATTAATGTGTTAATCAAAATTATATTTCACTCATAAAACTAAATTATTTGAATTTATTTTTAAATTGTTGAAGAAATTAAGGCCTCAATAGAATTTCTCAATAAGTTACGTTTGGAAAGGAATATAAACATATTAATAAAGTTGCCAAATACATGTAAATTCATTTAGATATGAAAATTATTTTCTATTGACATATTGCTTATTTTCAGAAATAAAAATGTTTCTTCTGAAGACTTAAGAACTAATGAATGATTGGTGTACTTATAATATTAATTTTTATTAATCTTATGTTTAGTACAATATGCTTTTTTGAATTTTTCACACCTATTCATTTGAAAGAATTAAAAAATATTTTTTCTTATAGGCTGGGATGTTGAAAAAGGCTGTGAAGATGGAATTCAACCTGAATTTTTAATTTCCCTCACTGCTCCTAAACTCTGTAGCAAATATTTTAAAGGCAAGCATCATTGGCTAGGAGGACGCTTTGTACCACCAAGTTTAGCAACAAAATATGAATTAAATCTGCCAACTTATCCCGGTACCGAATGCTGTGTTCGACTACCACCACCAGAATAATTTTTTATAGATTTTCTTAATTTGTCACATGAAATATATGATTATTTTGAGGAAATGCTATTTCTCATATTTCTGTGAGCATGAAAAAAATTTTGTACCTTTATAAATTTATGGATAATATTTCTTTTTCAATTTTGAGAAATTTATTCTTACTGATAAAATAAAACTTACTTCAATATTTTGACTTCATTTAATTCTTTTATTTTTAAAAGTTTAAAACAGAATTTACGGGATAATTACTTTAACGATTTGATATTTTAAACTTATATTATGTGTATGTACATGTGTTTCATTTTTGGACTCTTTTCATATTGTTTTATAATTTTTATATTAATTATAACTCCTTAAGTCTAAAATTAAATATTCATGATATTTATTAAATTTCTTGTCTTTAACAATATTATATTCATATTTTTTGTATAATTTCTGCTTCATTATTAAAACATAATGATGTATCTATAATAAAAATTATTTTATACTGAAGTATTAATTATCTGAAGAAAATTTCCCCATTAATTCACTCTGAGAAATTTAATTTAACAATTAAAGTACATAATAAAAAAAATTTAGTTTATAAATGGGAAATTTTCTTGGAGCATATATTTTTTTTATTTATACTTTAATGTTCACTGCCCGTTATTTTTTATTCATTATTTTATCATTTAACATTCAAAATTGAATAACAAATATCCATTTCTTTTATGTAATGTTTTTCATGAGAACAATATCTTATATAATCGATTTTTTTTACTCTATGCAAACGTTTGCTTTAAAAAAATTCTCAAAACTCATTCTTATTTTTAATTTCTTTTTTATGACAAAGAAATACCGCTGAGAGGTACAATATCTTGCGATCAAAAAGGTTAAATGCTTTTCTGGCATGATGTAGTAATTTAATAAAACTAATTTGTATTCTGTTGTATGTGAAAAAGGTTTATAATTAATTAGTTTCAAATGTTACAGCCTTTTTGTCAGTATTTCAAATTAATACTGATCAAGTTTGAAATAACTTTTGAACTCATTGATAAAAACATAAAACTTTACAAAAACATAAAATAATTTTGTTTTTGTAAAGTTTTATATGTTCTTATCAATGAACCAAATACTCAAAGTTTTGAAAAAATAAGTTTTATTTTAGTTCTTTTAAAATTTGATAATATGGAGCAAATGTTCAACTGTGTTAATTTTTTAAAATAAGCGTGAAAGTTTTAGATTACTTGGAAATTGCAACACACGCATCTTTTCGAGATTCTACCTCGTGTCTAAATTAATGGTAGCTAAACCTATAAAGCTTCAGAGCTATAAACCAAAAGAACTAACATTTAAAAAAATATTTAATTTGTTTATTGCTAACTAAACATATAATTTTTATATAAACTTTATTAGTAAATATGGAGTTAATTTTAATTAAACTGTTATGTAAAAGAATAAGCTGGAATTGTACATAAGAAAAAATTTAAAGTATAATTAATGAAAATAAATGCAATAACACAATTTTTTTATTAAATTTATTTACTTTGATAAAAAGGAATTTTTTGTGCTCCAACAAGTTTATTTATGTTAGAGAGAAGGTCGTAACTGCCGTTTGAATAAAATTGCCCTACTGTGCACCAAGGAGTTGTTTTCTCTACATATTTTTTTATAAATTTTATACTAGAAAAAAAAAATCTCTGGTTTATTTGGTTTGTCACTCAATGGTAATTTTTTGGACATGGCAGTTAATTACACCGATTTGATTGAAGTGGGATTGATTAAAGTGTATTCTGAAACCACAAATCCGATCCCAAGATGGAACTCGAATATTTTAATCGAAAATCATGAAGCCAACCATACAGCTGTCAATTCGACACTTGAATCAAAATTGATATTTTACTTCAAAAGCAAGAAGGCTGATATTTTAAAGTTTTAAAGAAAATTATTTCACAGATAAATTGGAAATATATCGGTTTTGACTTCACTGCAGCATGGTCTTATTGAAAAACAAAATGCTGCATGACATTAATAGGGAACTTAATCATCATTTTTTATAAACAGCGATATAAAAATGCAGCAATTAAAGTTCGTTTGAAATTTCGGAATTTTCTTTTTCTGAATTCATTTCTCAAACATCAAATAATTTCAAAGTAGTGTTTGCCGTTATTGTAAGAAAGCACTAAAGATCCTTGCTTTTTAAGAATTTGTTTCATCGAAATGTTTATAGTCACCTTGAATTTAAGATTTTTTCCTGCGTTTTTAATTTTTTTTTTTTTTTAATATGAATTTGGAATTGTTCCGTTTATATTTTTATTCTTACCTTGAAGCTGCAACTTTAGATTATTTAACTTTACCACGATTTTTGTGAGAAAAGCAAGTTTTACTGTTAAACAGGATTTTCTAGTTCACAGGAAGATTCACCTCTTTTTTTAAAAGTTTTATAAAGGTAAGAAGCAACTTCTGGAAACATGAAATTATGCTTCTTAGCAACCAATAAACTTTCGTATAAAGCAAAAGATAGCTGTACTGGCAGTTAGATTGGTTTCCAGAGAACACTGATTAGTTCATAATCTCTGACAAGCTTCTCAGATTTGCACGTGTTCCAACTTTGTTCTTTTGCTATTATTCCTTACCTGACTCATAATTTTAACTAGTGACTTACATAATGATAAGATAGAAATTTAAACAACTGTTATCTCTATCATACAAGGTTATCAATCTTTTTTCTGCTTACCATTGCAGGAACTCCATTAGTTGTTAAACCCATTAATTTAGGTGAGTATTTTAAGAATTAAAAAGATATTTATTGCTAAATGTATACACTATACTGTAGTGCGTGCTGTCAAAGATTTAATGTTAACCACTCTTCTCTCACTTTTTTTTTAAATTATTAAAAATTATTCCAAAATTGATCAAATAAACAAAATCAAATGTAAATGTCAATTCGTCAAGTTACATGGAGAAGTATCAGGAGCATGCATAATCAATTCTAAGTTGTGAGGCAACGTCAGAACTCATAACCTCAGCTTTTCTGATGATTGTGTTCCCAGAAAGCTGAACAGAGATAATAGTAAACGAGTTTTATCTTTGAAATGAATCCCATTTTGAATTAAAGTAATGAGCTTTCATCCATTCAACACGCCATTACTTAGAACAGACTTAGCTTAATCTATTCTTAAATCAAATTTTTCAATTTAATATACAGATGAAAAACAAAATGCACATCCTCACATGTATAGAATCAACTATATGAGACTGAACGTGGCAGTTGCGTGAAAGAAACAATGTTATATAATTAGTGATTACTCTGTGGAGTAATCGAGATTAGACAACCGAAGAGCTAACGCGATCTACTAAGAATGTTTCCATGAGCAGTACTTCACAATTGACGATTTGGTAATCACTAATCTAAATCACAAAATCTTGAATATGTGTAATAAAGCAGAATATTAATGTCTTTTATAACCGCGAGTTAACTTCAAAGAGAACTGAAGAGAGAGAATTGTCGATTATTTTATGTTATAAATTGTTTTCTTGGTGTGTTGATAAAGAGAAAAGAAAATTTGCCTTAACTAGATTTAATAAAGAGCTTTTATTTGGAGTCTACGTCTCAATGAAGTCCGTCGAGCGGGAGACGAACAAACCACTTATATATTTACAGTATATACACAGATTAACATCTTTATTGCCACTAAAGATAGTAATGATCTTAACTCTATGAGGTTATTTTTCATAGATGATGGATCTAATTCTTGGTCTTTTTCTTCATGTGATAAATTTATTAGTGTGTTTCATAGTCATGGACTTTGATCCAATACTGTTTTTCTTTGCGCTGCATCAGCAGTACGTCTGTACAATACTGTATGGTGACCTAGGTAAATATTAGGACCTGTTTCTTGTGGCCGAGGGGTTCTCTTCATATCGGTATTGAGCTATGAGGTTATAAAAGTTGATCTAGAAAATAGCTTGACATCCTTAACACTTCAAAACTGTGGACAAATTATGCCAGGAGGCTATGCAACAATAATTTAAATAAATGGCAAACAATGGCCTTGTCTGTGTGCAAAACAGAAAAGGCCATTGTTTGCAGTACTATATGGTGATGAAGTGGGAGAAATAAGTATTTGGTCCTACAGAGCTGCTTCTTCATAGTAGTGACTACAAGGCCTTGCTAATTTCAAAATCCAATCTTTATATTCAAATGGCCAACATGTAAATAACTAAAAGTGGGTTTTCACTGTCTTACTTGGTTTTATAGGATCGGTTGAATTGTTATTTGCATGTAGTAACTAGAGATAGATTCATACAAGTTAGTGATAGAAACATAATACAGAAGATATCATTGATTTTGTATTACCAGTTGAATCAGTGAAGTTCATTTATCATGGAAGAATTGCAATATTTTTCGTTAAACCAGTGAACATAATCCAGTGTATTAAATAATATCTGAAGTGTGATTTCCAAGAAACGATAAGATCATTTTTAGAATGTATGTGTAAAATTCTATTAATATGAATGCCTTTTTCTCAATAATTTAATCTCAGTAAGATGATACAAATATGCTCTGAAATGCAGGCTTTCATTTTGTAGTGTATAAGTTCATAATAAGAAGTTTTCAAATTCTATGGCTTACGTACTGTTTAACTTGTTTGTGATAGAAACAAACTTTCCATTTCAAGTAATGCGTCTCTCAATAATTCTTTAATTATCCTACCAATAATGATTTTGAAGACGGAAACTTCCAATTTGTAACCTCATTATCATAGTTTAGTCACACTGAATTTTTTTTTCTTTCCTATTTGCTTCGTATAAAACTTGATTTGTTAATTTCTGAAATTTTGACTCATAACGATCAGCCTAACTGCCTTCACTCATATTTTCAAAGTGAATATATTCACTTTGAAAATAAAATTTGATCATTAAAATTTTGGGATTATGCTTAGTTCCATTGTTAGAGATTGCAAGGATATAAAACTATCGTATAACATTAAACAAGATTATAAGACTAGACGTAATTGTAAATGAACAGTATAAGGTATAATTAACATTTAAAATAAACGTGCTCTGGTATTTCCCCACAAGAAAATGGGAAGAACTTTTGAGCTCTGATGATTTGTCGAACATGTTAAAAAGGGTCAATCAATTACAAATGTTGGTAGATTCCTTCATATTCGTTGCCTTATAATTATAGAAACAATTCCAAACTTTAAAAGTAATTGTTGAAGAACTCTGCCCCATCTATTAATAATTTCGATTTTCACGCAAAATCGATAGATTGCGCTGTAATCAAGTGGAATTGAAGACTGACCTGTATATGGACGACTTTAATAACTGCAATGGGCATTGGTAAGGTGGTATTCACCGATACTGTAAACAAAGGATTACCCATGAATGGATTGTATACCCAGGTATTACAAATTTGTATTCCTAAATCCAACTATGGTAAAGGGACATAATTATGGAGGTGATGACAAAATTTCAATTATTCAGGATCTCGTTACAATGAAATTGTTCAAGAATGAATCGAGGCGGTCCTTGCAATTCAATGTCAAGTGTATAAGATCATGGAAGAGGTAAGACATATTCTGCATGAAAGGAAATTTCGCGTATAACGTGACCACCGTATTTGACATATCCGAATTCTTCTAAATATCTTTGTAATTTGGATAAAAAGTCTTTGGATCACTCTCACAAGCACAGAAACTGCTCTACCGAAAGAGATGTGATTAATTAATTCTTTGATGGCTGAACTTAAATCATCATACCTAAAAATACTCGTCAAACTCTTTAAACTGTGAAAGCAAATAAAGGATGCTTAAACAATCTATTAGTAGCATTTAATTTTGTTTGTTTTCATTTTATACATTTTAATTACTTCAATATGACATCACCTTGTAGTTTATGTTGAGTTAAGAGTTTTCCATAACTTACTTTTACCCTAGAGTTAATGAAACTTTGTAACAAAAATCGTAGAAAATGTTCTATTCTTGATTTTTACATAATACATGGAAATATTTTTGGAGAATTATAATTTGTGAGTATTTATAGATAAATAAAATGATAAATAAATAGCAGTTACAAAGAAATTTTCTTTTTAAGCCTTTCATGTTAATTGCAACAATAGTGAAATATATGTTAAAATATTTTATCAAATATAAAAAGTGGACATATTTGAAACTTTAAGTGAGATAGAATAATTGTTTTAACATTATAATAAAGACATGTGTGTTATTGATACCCACATTGAAGAAATGTACTTACTTTCATTGGATAATATGTACATAAAAAAGAAGTCCAAATATAAACTGTTGATTGCATGTACATTTCAGAATGTAAGTAAATTAAATATTAATAAATGAATATCAGCATAGTGCGTCAAACAATACTCCAGATATCGTATGTTTATTACAATACTATCTAAAATGTATTGAAGTAATACATTCCAGCCTTCTTTCAGAAATATAGATATGTAATTTAAAGGCAATGAATACGATAATTATCTTAAGAATTCCCGTTACCTAGACTACATACAAAACAATTGTGCGATTACATCTTGTATTGTTCTCCATAAAACAATGATTGTTACCAAAAACAGCAAATAAAATTTAAATATGAGAAGCGAAATATCATGAATAAATCATAGACATCGTAATTACATCTGAAAATATATGTAATGGCTTGTGATAATTAATTATGATGTCATCTTGTAATATAATTCGATACATAGAATAATAACTCATTTCCTATGTATTTCCTAAACATGAGTTTCATTATTCTCTCGTCTAATCAATTGTAGCCAATGATCGAATGAGGGACTAAATTTCTTCTCATCGTTGAAAAGCTGGAAAACCTAATTGTGATGCTCAAAACACCATTGAAAATTGGCTATATAATGAGTCCCGACAACAGCGGATTCACGCTCACAATAGGTCAAATTAATTTTTTTTTTTTTCTGGAGAGAGACTTGCATGGTAGAAAGCAACTAATTTTTCTTTTAAATAATTGTAAATCACCAGTTCATTCCCGCTAATGAAACAATACATTTTTAATTTGCCGACATCAAATTGTAAATGCAACACTATATGAATAATGATTGCTATATAATCAATCCAGTTTTTAAATGCTTTTATAAGTCTCCAAGAAGTATTGACCCGATCATTGACAAACTTATTGAAAGCATGAGGCATTTGTTACATTTTATTATTTTTTCTTTTTATCAATCAAACTAAAACCATCTAATTATGTAGACACGTTGTTTTAAGAATTTTAAACTTTTTAATTGACGCTTTCTTTGTTTAAATTTCCCGTTAAATTATCATTGTCAACTTTTAGTTGCAATATCGTACTAAAAGGACAATATTATTATTCAGTACATTTTTAAATATATCGAAATACAATTTTTGAAATTGTTTAAAAAAGCAACTGCTTTTTCATGAATGTTCCTTAAAAATATGTAAAACAAGAAAAATTATAGAAAACATTTATGTATAAATATGCAATACAGAAATATATTTCCTATTTATTCTTGTTGTTGTTTCTAATCCTCCAGCTATCTGACGAAGTCAGACAAGATCCAAAAGACCTCTGATCAAAAGGTAATCAAGGACAAGAAGGGGCGAAGAGTAAATATCATCTCTTGAGAGCTTCAGGCAGTCAAGTATGTGCTCGGCAGAAGCCTGCTGAGCATGACATCTGGAGCAAATGGCATAAATCTTACGATTCTCAACAAAAGTAAGGTTCTTAATGTGGCCGCTTGCTAACATTGAAATAGCAGTTTGTGAGGCCCTATTACACTTAAGATTAAAGAAAGAGCCTGGCTCTTTCTTCGCATACCAGTAGTGGCATGGAGGGATCTTCCCCTCTTTTGAAATTTCACCGTTGACAATAGATTGATGTTCAAAATAGGTTAGGGCCGAGGGAGATGAATTAAAGTTGCTGCAGCCCTCTTTGGACAAGCTATCTGCGCGCTCATTGCCGAATATGTTGACATGTGAGGAGATCCACTGAAAATGAACATTGTGGGACTCAGAAATAAACCTGATCTTCTGAAAAATGGAAATACTTGTTTTATCTCCAACCGTGAACCAGCTGTAGAGGTGTTGTAGAGAGGAATATATCCTATTTAAATATTATTAATAAAAATGATACAATAATTCATAATATTAAGTAAGAAATATAGTGTAAAAAATACTAAGAAATTTCATTTTTTTCTCTAGATTTTTTTTGTGTAATCAATGTTACATAATATTGTCTGTCTAACAAATGCTAATTTATTAATAATTTATGTTTGCAAAATCTGTACATAAAAACCATGATGTATCCATTGAATTGTCATTTGGAATGGGAAATATATAAATACTTTTGCATGAATGTGAAGTTCCTGCAATAGAAATGCTTTTTCTGAAACATGCGATTTATAACAAGAAATATACTCTAAATCTTCCTCTCAATCTGGCATTTTCTAACAACTCAGTTTTTGCTTCACAGTTTTGAATAAATCAATTCTTTATTCTATTATTGTATGTCACATTTTTTTACTAATATATAATTGTAATTTTTTTCCTTGATAGACATTTCGTTTCCGTTATTAACATTAACACATCTTCAATAGATTCTTCTGATGAATAGTTTTTCATTTAAATTGGATCTCTAAAATGTTATTTTTGTACTTTATTTATCTTCTTTATGATAGCATTTAGTTTGACAACTGTAAATCTTTAATTTCATTAACTATCCATCTTATGAAAATATAGAAGTTTGAAATAAGTAATGTGAACTGTGAAAAATAAAAATTATCCATTGGTTTTTTTCGCAATGTGAGAAATAACATTGAATGCCATATGCTTTATCAAAATTGATAAGATTTTCACCTGTTAATTGGTGTTTTATGAGTAAAAGTTTCAAGGAGTCCTTCTTTTTTGCATTCCGTCGATTTAATCGGACGTGGAAATGAAATTCAGTCTCCTGGTTCCCATATCTTTATTGATTTGTTTGCCTGTAATCTGTAAGATTGATTACTTATTTAGCCAAATTTTGTATTCTTCATATAAATTATAATTTTTTTTAGAAATGTAGTTAAGAATTAATATTTTATTTCTATAATTAATTACATTGTTTAATTTTTTATGTTTGTAAAAGAAATTTCAGTTTCTTTTCATAAATATCTTTATAGTCAACAAATCCTTATATTAAAATCTACATTTATAGTTTGTTTTGAGATATCATTTGTTAAGAAAATTGAAGATTTTTAAATCTTACTGTCGTATATTTTCAAAAATCTTCAGCATTATTTAATGATTGGAAATAATATAATTATCTATTCTATAGAATTATTTTTGTTTCAGTATTAATATTTTTAAAACATTTTAAGTAATCATAAATTCTGAATACCTTTGTGCCATATATTAAAAAACGCTTATAGCTTTTCTTAAGAAACAGTTTTTTTATAAAATAATTTAAATACTTTATTCATATTCATAATATTATAATGATTAAAATGTTTTGTTCATTTTCTTTCTGCATTATGGCTTTACAAGCAAGTACTTTCAATATGTAAACTAATCTTTTCTATTTTAAATATTTTTTGTTTCTCACCAAATAAGCGAAAAATATTTTAAGTTGCTACAAATTCTGAAATCACTTCGATATTAAATGTAAAGAAAACTTGTACTTGTTTTCAAGTGAAATTTTGTTATTACAATTGAATCATATTAAGATATAAAAAAATGTCACTGAGAAATACTTTGCTTAAATTCAAATAAAACGCAGTTTATTCCATATGCTGTAGAAATAATCTCTTTAGTAAGATTGGAAATAAGAATTTCCTCCATTTAAATCTACTATAAACAAAATTTGTATATGCTTTTAATAGTATTTCACTGATTAAAATAATTTGGATTTTTCTTCAGAATGGCTTAACATGTAATTACATCTGAACACTTATTACCATTAATAAAATGAAATAATAAGACGACTCATTAAAGTGTGAGATATTGTTTCATTTCCTTAATTGTACAAGTAATCAGCAAATTATTTTGCTAATCAGCACTTTAGTTCCAGTGCATTTGATAACATAAAAACAAAACTTTGCTTAAGAAAACGAAAATGCTTCTATACTCTTTAATTAACTAATTATATTATTTTTTGAAATCTAGAAAATAAAGTTAGTATAACAATGACCATATTAGTTGATAGAGTTAATCATCAATCAATTCAAAACTGCAATACGAAAAATCAAACGGCTCTAAATCTTACAATTAAAAAAACTCATTATTTATTTTTCGATGTCACTCTTGATTTCATATTTTAATGGAGATTTAGCGATAACACGTGTACTTATTTCCTTTATATTTTTTTTCTACATAGATTGTCGAGATGGCATAGAATACTGTCAGAGAACTAATCCGCCATGGGTTAAATTTAAAGACAACTGCTATTCCTTCAGTCAAGATTGGAAGGACAGAGTTTCTTACTATGATGCTGAAGATGCTTGCCGAGCTATTGGAGGTCATCTGGCATCCATCCACTCTGAAGAAGAAAACGATTTCTTCTACCGTATGGTAAGTGTCTAATTTTAAATAATAAGATAAGTGTGCATATTTATGTAATGATAATGCTTAATTTTATGTTTGTCATTACACAATGGCACTTTTACGATAAAGACATAGTGTTTAATAATATTTGTTGTTCGTATCATTTCTCAAATCAGGAAATATGTTAAAAGTTGTTTCTCCTATTTTTTGAAAAGGTTGGTTAAATTACATTAAGTTTTAAGGGTTGCTTATAAGGTATTCGGAGAGATATCACGGTCTTTCTAATTTTAGCTTTTTAAACTAATTTTTTATGTATTATTTTGTTAACAATATTCTATACACAAATAATTCATAGATTATTTTTAGGGGAGGAATATAATCTCATAATTTACCATATATTTTTACCGAATTGACGAACATTTAATTCAGTGATTGACTCCAAATCGAGAATCAACTTTTAAAAAAATGCTTATGTGCTCGTATCTGACTTTCATACGAGTTGAATTGTAGTTTTCCATTATTGCACTTTATTGAATTACATTATTGTTACTACCTTCAGTTAAAATCCTGTGATTATCTTTCTTCAAGATAGAAAATCATGTTGGTTCTACCTTTAATTGGAGTCTTCAGTAAAGGGTATAACTTCTTCAATAAGTCTTCAATATAGGTAATAACTACGTTTCAGATGGATAATGCACTATTTCATGTTGTCAGTATTATATAAACCTTCCTTAACATAAAAAATTTGGAATGCTGCTCTAGCTGTTATTAATCATTACAAATGTCTCTCACCAATGCT
>JAPDSC010129520.1:98855-112146 GCA_026290005.1 Latrodectus geometricus
ATATATATATATATATATATATATATATATATATATATATATATGCTGTAAATTCAAAGCATTCAAGAGTTAACTCATTAATCAAAATTTTCTAACGTAGAGTTCACTCTTATAATTCTAATTATCTTCATAAAATAAGTTTAAAAATAAAAGTAAATCATTGAAAGCAACAGTTAAATATATGAAAATTTTCAAGTTGCTATTTGAAGAATCAAAAAGAAATAAGATAAAAGGAACCAAGAAGAAATACAAAATTTTAATTTTTCCACTTCATTATCTTATTGTTTTTCCATAATAGGCATCATCAGGAGTATTCCGTGCCAGACAATGGATTGGATTGAATATTTTAAAAGGAAACGATACTCCAGAATGGTCAGATGGTAGCCATGTAGATTATAAAAAAATTGTACCTAAGGAATTCTATAAGAATGAAAAGTGTTTCATTTACATGAGAGATCAAAGTAAGAAAAATTATATAACAAAACGGTTTTTTCTTTTTTTTAGAGAGAATTATTATTTCTGTAGTCTGTTATTAATAATCATTTTTAAGGACCTAATGTCATTTAAAGACATATTTTAAAATTTGAATAGGTATTGGAAATAAAAATCACCAAAAGGTATCTCAACTATCAATAGTAAAATTAAGATATATTTATATTTAAAATAGTCTTAATTAAATTAAATCGATTTTGTACGATTTATATTAATTTTTTAATAATATAAGTAATAAAATTCGCTAAAATATTAATTAGTAAAGAAAATTTGTAATTAAATTATTTGTAAACTTTTAATTTAAATATGTTTTAATACATACATTCACATTTATTTAAAAATGAAAATTCTTATATTTCAGGAGGATGGAGACCGGAAGACTGTGGTTTGCATTATTCCCCTATCTGCAAAAGACCTGTCGATGGAAAACAAGTAACAATACCACCACCAACGATAACTCCACCCCCTGCAGGCCACTGCAAGAAAGACTGGATCCAGTTCGGTATAAAATTTTAATTAAGATGTATATAATTGTCCTTAAAATGTTCCTTTATGATGACGTATGTGGCAATACATATGAACTTTAACCTTTATATTATATATATATATATATATATATATATCTAAATTAAAAGTAGCATACATTATTTCGTTTGTTTATAAAATGAGTGAACATATTATATTTATTGCCACTAATTCTAATAATGATTGTGTAATTTTTGCTGATTTCCATTTTTACATTCTTTCAAATAAAATAACAACATCAGAAAGTTGTAATTTTTAATAAATGCCAAACTCACATGACAAGAATAAGAAGTTGAAGAGTTAAGAATGATTTAATGATAAGTATTTCACATTTAGGGTGAACTCAATAGGGACAAACGACATGGTATATAATAAAAATTATGCTGTTGATTTCTCATGCGAAAATCGCTTTGTAAAGTCAGAGTTTTCCCATAGTAATATATAATGACACAAATAAAAAGTACTTATCAGCAAATAAAGGGATTTAATCGCAGCAGGATCGTTACCTATAAAGAATGTGAATTATTGTTCCATGATATTCCCACTCGAGTTGATTGAAATCCAACGTGTATCATTTGAACATAGAATATTTTGGTTACTAGGTGTCATACCGAGTGGAATGAAAGATCTCAACGACGACTAATAGTTAACACCTGAGAGAACAGATTATATTTTGACTGTGTGGCTACATTTTCAGTACAACTAAATCACTGACCATTAATCATGAAATACTTCATGAAGTAAATTTGTTCGCACCACGTTCAGTTATTACTATACTAAGACGAGACATTTCGAACAACATGGATTATCGCACGATGACAATTATTTCACCCTCCCTTAACAATGAAACGTAGAAATAGTAAACGATGATTCTAATATTGTGAAAGAAAAATCTGGGTATAGGAGTGCAATGTCGTCTTTTTATGGGAGTCCTAGACTTTGCATAATACTGATGGAATTTGATTGTTGTTCTAGTCTGCACAGTTTCTATATCTCTCGTCAATAGTCAAGAGTTGCCTAAAAACTGGCTTACAATCGTTCTCCACAGACGAAATGTATCATACATTAAAGAAAATGGAGTGAATATTCCGTTTCTGATATCCAAGTCTAATTTGATATATGTCTAGCCCGATAAGGGACTTTTTAGCTGTCAGAGCTGGCCACTAATTTTATTAATTTGGCCTCTTGTATATCCCCAAACTACTTGAAGATGGTTACATCTTGTCTTCATGTTATACTGTTTACGTACAAAATTATCTTTTTTATTTGCCTTCCTTCCAGGTGTTACAATATTCATGTGCATAGTATATAAACTTTACATCTCATATTACTTTGAATTTGGTAGCATTAGAAAATTCACATAAATCTGAAATCTTTAGATTTTGGAGTCAAAAAGATTAATTATGGTTCCCCCCCTGATTATAGGTAAGAACTATGAGATCGGAGGAAAAATTGTTTTTTAATCGTCCAATCTAGACAATTCTTTTATCAGTGAGAGATTTGTTTTTTAACTCTTAAAAGAAAACTCCAGTTTTTAAACTTAAGAATAACAACAAAATCAGTAATTGCTATTGTTACGAGAGTTAACAACTACTGTTTTTACTAACAACATCAATCAATTTAATTTTCTTTGATTTATTCGTCCATTGATTGGTTATTACAGCCAATCATTTCATAAACGTAAACTTGATTATTTAATGGAAGACAGATCGGAAAAGTGATCGTACCAAGACAATATGTTCGATAAGTATTAAGAACCAAATAAAATATTGACTTTTCGGCTGAAATAACTTAACAAAGCTTTTTGTCTTCAAATTAAAGGAAAAAACACGACTCAAAATCTCAGGTACTATTACTAACTGTATAATGAGAATTAGATTCTATGTGGGAATAATATGAATAACATCTTTATACTTATCCCCACAGAATAGTCTGGCGCAGCTCCAATCATTGCTATAGTGTCAGCAATATCATGGAAGATTAGAAATGAATAAGCTCTGCTCATGATACTTGTTTGACTTCCTCTGTCATCCATCACACCATTTCCAGCATAAGCGATTGTGATCTAGAATCCAAAGTCATCACAAGAAGGCGCTTTTCAGTAAAAAATGTGGCTCAATGGTGTATGCTGTCTCATGTTCTTATAAGTGTGCTTTAGTTTTGACGTTAAAATTCCTTGATGTTAGTTAACTTAATATCATCTATTTCATACGTATAATATATTCATCTGTATACGTGGAGATAAAAGAGGTCTGAACACTTATCTTCATTGGATGATCCGATTTACACTTTCTTCAATTGGATTTAGAATCACTTGCTTATTTTTTTTTTCGGAAACATGTTAGAATAATCTGCAATCCTCAGAAATGATAATTCTTTTGAATTCAGAAAAATTCGATTAATAGCCGTATTTTTATGAAACATAAAGACAGCTTCATATGCAGAAAACACATGAGTATAACGATTCGAATAGTTGAAACAAAATAGGTTTACTTTTACTCTTCGATGGCGCAACTAGTGCTTTAAATATTAGTTTGGGGAAAAAGAAATCCATTATTTTTACTTGAACATTTTGTAACTTCTTTCAGATTCGCTTTATAAAAAGGTTTAAAACAGTTTTCATGTAGATTTTTAGGTCTTGTGCGAAGCTACGACTGCTGACATGTTTACACATAATGCTGTCAAGTTTGATAATTTTCTATATTTTATAGACATTCTCGACGATGTTGTATCCATGCGAGGTGCATCTTTAGCATCTAAATACCCAAACGGAATCGACGAAACCAAAATTGTACGTAACTGGTTATTACAGTCATATATAGGACGATAAACACCTTTCACAATTTTAGCCACCTGGTTACCATTTTCGCCATTATAAAAGAAAAACTAAAATGTATCAAATTTTCTGTTTGTTGTCTTCCATTTTTAAAACCTTGTACTCATAACTGAATTAATCAAATAAAAATCCGCAAGAGAGTATTTTAGTATCAAATGTCACCTTTCCAATGAGCATAAATTTGAAGTTGTTTGATAGATACCTCACGAGATAGCGATCACTACAGACGTCTACCGAAAAATAATGGATAACTTTTACCCCAACTTAATATATGTCAATGTTGAAATCCTAATGAAACGCAATTACAGAATCATGTGCATGGAGATTTCCTGTATGAGATATCTTCTTCAAAGGTTATTGAAACTATACTAATTACATTGATTTTCTAAAAAATGCATCTTTGAGATTCCATAAACTTAGGACTTGCTGTTTATAAGCAGTCTTGTTTTCCCTATTTAAATTTAAAATTTTCAGAAACTGATAACGCGTATTTTAAATTTTTTAAAACTCTTTTTATAAGCCATTGTTGAATGATTTGTGATGATTTTCATACATTTGACATTTTATTAATATACACATTTTTAAGCATTTTAAAATATTGGTTAATGATGAAGTAAGATATACTTAAAGTTCTGGTGCCTGGTACTTCATGATGTTGTTGAGTAAAAATAAAATCATCTTTATAAAACTTTACATTTTTCATATGATAAAAATGTTGAGTGACTTATATAGATTTCCTAAATTCATTTTATTAATTTTGATTTTTATTGAATAATAATTTTATAGGATATCATTCCTTAATTGAAAAGAACAATTAATCACGTTTTATATATGAAAAAAGAAAACACTTTCCTTATGCATTTCTAAGCTTATACGAACAATTAATCACGTTTTAAACAAAAAGAAAGATTTTGAAATATTACTGATATCTAGTTTCAGATTACTCTATTGGTTGTAATCTATTGTCTTTTGAATGATGTCTTCACATTTAGATAAGATATGATAAAAAAAAAATTCAATTTATTCGCTATTTTTATCTGTATTTATGGGAAAATGTAACGTTGCTTATTTTCAGCCAAGGAAATATTTATGATAGTTGAATCTGACACATACATAATTTTAGATAGTAGCTCTTAAATCGTACACATATGCGTTTCTCTATATTTTATTATCATTACTTAATTTTAATAACCAAATGGTATTTTATTATAACAATAAAAAATTCTCTTCCTTACAATAGTCTAATTGAAATTTTACATACATCGCATTTGCTAAAATAATCGTAATAATCTTTTAAATTTAACAAAACATTTTGAAAAAAATATGAATTTAAATTACAAAAATGTGAATCAAAATAATATTTTTATGATATGAAAAAAATAGTTTTGTCAAATTTTTGTAATTTATAAATACTAAATTACCATAGGTATAAAAATTATTTGTTAATATTACATTACTATAAAGCGTTTTATTAAGTTAAGCGTTTTATTATTAAAAAAATTTTGTGAAAGATTATTTTTTCTTATTTGAAATATTTTGAAAAATATAAATTTTTAAGTTAAATAAAAATGAAGTTTTACAACATATTTAATTTAAATTAATTAAAAATTTGAGAAAGATAAATTGTTTGGTAATCAACCAATGGCGTTTATATTTAAAATTTAAGCATCGTTATTTACTTTATATTTAAAGATAAATTTTTTCATTCAAATTTTAAAATAAAACTTTACAGGAAAGCTTTACACGTACAGGAAAGCTAATAACTCTTCAATGGTTAGCTCATCACTTTCTTTATGAAAGCAATATTTTTTACAAATCCGTAAAAGCCTAACATTGTTATACCAGGTTATGCCAATTGTGCAAGAATCCGGGCCCAGACCATCTTCCTACAAAGGAGACAATGCAAATAATAAAATAGTCAATGTAGATTACGCAAATTGGGAAAGAAATTCTCTACAATTTATAAAATCCTCAGAAAGCATTTATCAAAGAAAACTTATTCAAACAGGAAAAAGAAATTGACATCTTGTTAAAAAATTTCAGATAATCATTTACTAAATGTTAATATTTTAACAACTTATTTAATTGCTTGTTTCCTTAAAACAACTTATTTCTCTCATGTATAACTTCATTATATATTATTCAATTTAGACTAAATAACAACTTACTTCCTCTTGAGAGATAAATAAAGTAATAAACGAATAAATTTTCTTGATAGAAAGCTATTATAAATAATTTTCAAAAATAAATTATGGTTCCGAATACTTTATTGGATTTTGTTGGTTTTTATTTTTAAATAAATGTGATGTCCTCCCGTTAGTACTAATAACCAATGAAAACATTAAAGTTTTGCCAATGAAAACATTAAAGCCCTTGCTAACTCGATTGTGTTTTATAAGTTAATAATGTGATAGAAATTCGCAAAACGGTGACCAATTAACAGAACGTTTTTTGAATTTTGCTTTCTTCAGATATCCCCATTGACCTCCAGACCTTTCAGGAATTCAGGTTTTTCTTTGGCTATAAATGCAACATAATGTTGCTTACCATGTTTCCAACAACATAGATTATAATTAAATTTCTCACCATAGATGATCTTGTAAACATTGATAGATGTGTATGAGTCAAATTTTACTACAAAATCGCTGTTTGCCATGTAGCGCACGGAGGGCTATAAATAATGTATAAAAAATTTAAAAATATCTTTCTTTATACTGTTTCGCTGTAGTTGCTTTCAATTTTGAAAAACAAGCTTTTCGAAAACTCAGTCATTTATAATCATCTTGTATTATATGAAAAGGAAGAAATAATTAAAATTTTTTCTAAACATGTATATTTTCATAAATAATTTTAGAAAATTATTGAAACAAACGTACGGTATAATTCATGAATATGAGAGAAAGAAAAATCTTAGCGAATACATTTTTCTTTTTAGGTCAGAAATGCTATAAGTTTTTCGGGAAGAATGTAGAAGACAGAGTTCAATACAAACAAGCCAGGGATGCTTGTTGGTCATTAGGAAAAAATTATGATCTCGTTTCCATACACAGCATGGAAGAGCAAGGTAAATAGAACTTTGTTAAAAATGTGTCTAAAAAATTTCATTCGGTTCTAGCATATATTTTTTTCTATTTGTTTTCTCAGCATTTATTATAAATGCGAGAAAGCACATGCAAAATAATCTAAATAAATAAAAGTTTTGCAATTTAAATATTTAATGTTATATTAAATTTCAATTTTTTTATTCCATTTTAAAGTAATTTACTTTATTCCCAAAGTTGAATAAATTATAAACTATTTTTTTAGCTAGAATTTCAATAGTGAAGTATTTAAATAAATGATTCTTTCCAATTATTAATTAAATATTCCCCCTGAAGTCACATTGTTATTATTTATAATTTATGTGCAGGTCATCAATAATAAATAGTTTCAGGAAAAATGCATTAACTTCTTACATCATTTTACTTGATAATTTAAAATTTAGCCTGATTCCACAATATTGAATTAAAAAATCATTACATTTCAAACCCTTAGGAAATTTTATCAAACTGTTTTCAATATTTTTGTTACCATAGCTTTCTTGACCCAACGCCTCTACGAATTCGGAAGTTCAGCTTGGATTGGAATGCAACATCTGGAGTCAGATGAAATCGGTCATGATATAGTTTTTGGATGGACAGATAACTCCAGATCGGATTTCACTAACTGGGCTAAGGGACATCCTCCTCCGGGAACATGGGTATGTGCACCTAGAATATCTCAGAACGAGAAATAACTTTTTAAATATCAACCGTTCAAATCTGTTATGGATTTTATAAGCACTTAATATTAATGTCAGACAGTTTATGCATACTTTTTTTATGTTTCGTATATAAGATATTTAATTTCATATATATAAATTCATTTCTTATCACCAACTTAATTATATATTTAAATTGATATTTTTACTTCTCCTTTTTTTGTTAGTAATTTGATAAATTAGTGTTATTTATCAGGAAATAAACAGTTCAGTCACCTAAATATATTTAAGCTCATCATGATTCTTTATCAATGTATCGTATGTTTTTTTTTTTTTTTTTTTTTTTCCTAACGGTGGGCACTGGGGGACAAACCCTTCGCCACAACAAGGCAGGAAACAACTACTCATCTATCTATGGCACCTGTTAACCAAATCACTGAGGGGAGTAGTATTACCCAAGCCACGCTGACACAAATCAATTTATAGGGTAGATCACAGTCATTCATTAACATAACAGAAAATACAAGGAAGCATCCGTGCCCGAACCAGGATTCAAACCGGGACCACCAACCTAGTCCGGAATGCTAACCACTCAACCATCATCCGGCTACTGTATGAAACAGTATAGTTCTCATCTGTATGTCATTTGAAGGTGACCACATAGAAACAGAACCAATTCACAGTTTGCTTTTAAATATATGAGACTAATTTATTTACTATTTCAGTTACATTTCTTTATTACAGCGAAATAAATCATGATATCATTAAATAGATACTCAATTATAAAAACAGTTGAAGTCCATGTCCGCTGTTCTCATGGGTAATAACATCCTGCGGAAAACACGTGTTTTCGAAGAAAAAGTACGATTTGGAAAGAGCGATATTTACTATTTTGGATTTACAATTTATTTAGGTTTGTTCAAAACATAGTGTTTATCCTCCATCAAATAAAGCTTCACATATAAATCAGCTAAAAAGTAAATTGAATGAGATTCACAAAGTTCCTTCAGTTACGAAATCACTAAATATTGAATTCAGGATTCTTTTCGTTAGTTTTCTTATTCGTTTCCTATAGGTAGCGTACAATGCTGCAAAGAACAAACACATGTGTTACAATGGATAGAAACAATAACTTTTTCAAAAGTCAAAATAAAAAATAGCGATTATCTTTATTTAAAAAATACGTGAGAAAAAAAGAAGTATACACAGTACCTAAAATATTTTTCTTCTACTCCCAATGGTCACGCATAACCTATAATTTAAAACAGGAGAAAAGAAAATTACTTCCGTTCTTAAAGGGGAATTTCGAAGCGGAATATCACATTGTTTAAATTGATTAGATAGCGATATAAGCGATTTTACAGGGTGTTCAAATTAGCATAAAATTATTTAAATTAATTAGAAATGCTGTAATCAAAGTTTTGAAATAAAACATAGTTTTTAAATTAGAGATCGTCATCCTGATCTCATTTCATTTCATTACACACAGGTATTCTCAATTCAATCGCTGACGAACATTTGATGGGCAAGCAGAACAGGAATTATATTTATATAGATTTAAATGAATTCATTCATGGTAGGATTTTATTAAAAGTACAACATTAGGCATCATCTATTAAAATGAAAAATTAAAAATTATTTCTATGTATCACCGTGATTATTCTAATTCTATGAAATTATGTTATAATCATACATACAGTTTTCATTTAATAGAGGTAAATTTTGAATTTTAAATTAAAATCTTACTTAATAGAAGATTTTCTTATATTATGAAATGAATATAAAAGATCATTTGAAGAAGCTGCTCTTTTACCCATATTATTTCAATATTTCATTAGTGTGATGTTTCTTTTTTTCTCTGTATTTGTGAGACTAGCCATTTTGTTACAGAAATACTGTGCTAGGCTGAGTTATGAAGGTATTGCAAAAGGAGAATGGGTTGCTGACTATTGTCAAATTGATAAGAAAGGATACATTTGTCAAGGTCCAACAGGTACATTAACAAAAACATGTTAATTTTATTATCATAAAATTTTGAAAATATTTAGGTGTTTTTTATGTCTTTGAATCCAGTAAATTTGCATATTCACAATATAATTCTTTTATATAATAAGCAGATTTATGTAAATTTCTTACTTTCTCATTACAATCTTATTCAATATGATATTTCTATTTTATAATTTTTATGATTAAATTTATATTATTTTAAGTAATGTGTAGTATTTAACACGGTTTGCATTCACTTAAATTTTTTTCATATTTTTTAGAATTTAGAAATTAAATGAGTAAAATATATAAAATTTTAAAAAAGTTTATAAAATATACTTAATTTTTATATATGAGTAAAGAAATATTCTCATATCTCATAAAGTAATAGAAACTCTATGTATCACAAATAATGGACAACAAACTGATATTAATTACGTCTATTGTGAATCATTCAATTTTTAAAAGAATCCATATTTAAAGATTATTGAAAAAAACCAAAATATATTTTACAAAATAATTGTATTATAATATTCTAACATATCAGTTTATATAATATGCTACATTTATGCTCATATATTATCGGTTATTTTGCATGGATAATAAATGATAGCCCACAGTTTTAGAAAAAAATTGTTTTATATCGCATAAATTACACAATTTAAAAATTATAACTTGTTTGTTTTTTGTAAATGTTTTTGTGCATGTTTTTAAACTATGTAAACATAACGTAAAATACGTACAGATTTCTTTTAAATAAATGTGAAATATATTTACTTAAAGCAAGATAATTGATATTATTGATCTTCTAAAGTTCGTTTTATGTACAGATCCTAATCTACCACCTCCAGAGCCAGAATCATCTAAATGTGACTCACAATCAACTGGTTATCGCAATTCTTGCTATCGATATTTTTCAAAGTCAGAAACTCATGATAAAGCTGAACAATCATGCCAACAAATAGGAGGGCACCTTGTGTCTATTACAGATGGTTTCGAACAAGCTTTCTTGTACAATTTTGTTAGCTCGAAATCAAAGTTTATTTGGACTGGATTGGCAACAGTTGAGGTTAGTTTTTCTTTGATTATTAACCAACCGATAACTAGTAAACGTCATAGGTATCCTAATTTTTTCCTCATAATGTTAATAAACTACTGAAAAAATTATACGAAAACTAAGATAGCAATTATGAATTAAAAATATATAGAAAGTTAATTTCTACTTTAGTAATTATTTATAATACATTATCAAATCTTTCGTTGTCCTCAGTTCGTGATTAACTTAAAAGTTATTCTTTATATTACTTGTTAAATATAAAGAATTTTTTTCTTTTTGCTTTGCCTCCTGTGTTCAAGAAAACTCAACAATGTATTTTTTTAATACAAATATAGTTAAAACTTCAATAAATGAAATCAAAAAGAGAATATTGCATTCCTTTGAATACAATTCTAAGTTTAGCCAAGTTAATTTTATGTTTACAAATATCAAACAAATAAGAACATGTTAGTTATTCCTACAAATTAAATTTAGAACTTATAAAATAAAAAGTTTTGAATTTTTCAAGTGCAAATTATAAATTATTCTGCAAAAGAAAAAATCAAATTTCCCGAGATTTTTATTGTTATCTATATCGCTTGGATAACATGTAAATCAAATAAATTTTTTAAAATTACTAAAATTATATTTGAATGATAAATATTGAAATATGAAGTTTCGATGAGTTCAATAGACATTATTTGAAAATTAATTTCAGTATTCTAAATAATTTACAGGGCACTCAGTACTTGAGATGGACTGATAAACAGCCAGTTTATTACTCAAACTGGATAGACGAACACTTTTTACTTAACTCGACCAAACAAGTTTGCTTTTTCTTAGATTCTACAAGAGAATTGAAATGGAACTTGGCTGATTGTTCTACAAAATTACCATATGTTTGTGAAATAACTGAAGGTAAAAAATTATATATCTAGTTATTTTCTATTGATATATTTGTAAGGGAATTATTTTCTGTACATTTCTTTTATAGTTTTTATTTTCCACTTTACAAGCTTATTTACGTTGATCTTCAAAAATCAACGAAACTAATCTTATCGTTAAAAAGAACGAATCATTAAGAGAACCATCGTAAAAAGTAAAATATGAGAGAATTTCCGTTCATCCATCGTGAGTTTTAAGGCCGGTTGTCCAAGAACTTCAAGAAAATATAATTCAATGCTATTTTCTTTAATATTTCCATGATTAAAAAATGCATGTATTTCATTAACTTTCCAATTATATATTTATTTTATACATCTTTTTATAGAAGAAATTTTTCATTTAATCTGAATATCTTTATTTTCGCATTTGCCATGAAAATGAATTCCTTAGTTCTCTATGTTTTACTCCAGTAAATCACTTCGAAATACTAGTTTTTGAATAATCTTTAATGTAAGTTTGTAAAAGAATTTTTAATTATTGATACAGGTATTCTAAATAAAATTTTATGGGATCCAATCATATGAATAGTGATCTTGTTCTTAGTTATTTAATAAACAATAAAAATTCCGATGAACGAATTATAATTTTCAACATATTTTTCAACGAGTAATTTTTAATGATAAATAGTTACAGCTTAAGAGATTAAGAGATCAATGTCAGCATATTCAAACTGAGACATTTTTCATTCATTATTAACGATTATTAATGAAGATCGATAATCGTTAACGAAGTTTAATGATTGCTTATTAACAAAGTCGATGTTAAAATCTGAGAGATCATTTGAACTGTCTTTCCATGGAAAGATTAATAATAAGTTTATAGTAGTAAACAACGACCTTTATATTTTCTTCTTTTAATAATGTAATTAAAGTAGAATTTTCTTCAGTACGCAGATATATTTTTTGCATATATATAAAAAATATTTTCCAAAAGTTAAGTACATAAAAAAATATTAATATTTTAAATCATATCAGAATTTAAAAGTTTGCAATTCTTGTAGACGTAGATAAAATATGCAAACATGTTAGACAACATCAAAATACGAATACTTTTAGTGCAATATGCCAAACACTAGATAAATAATGGGTTAGCATTGTCCAGATTTGTAGACGTTGAATATAATTGTAAATAAGAGTTCAGCTAATAACTTAATTTGCTTGTAAAGCAAGCATATTTCGAGTAGATAAACGAAAGATTTTAAGCATTAATATACTGTTGGATGCATTGAAACAGAAAAGGTTGTTCAATCATTTTAAATTCCTCATTTCGTCATTAGGCAAATATGAAAATAATTTCAAATTAACCGAGTAATTAACCAAAAATCTGTGCCTGGTTCTCCAAGAGATGTTACTCTTGCGAAAATCAATATATTTCTGCTATAGTCAAACGTAATTGAAGCTTTCATTTGATTTCTTATTATTTTTCATTTTTTGTCACTCTATACATTTGATAACGGAAGTTGAACTGGTTAATTCCTGAAGTAAATACCAAAAATTAAAAACATCCAGGCTTTATGTAAAAATTAAGCTATTGATCCAAAGTTGTCAAGCTCTACGTGTCAACTCGTTAAAAATTTCAAAGCGCAAATCATTCGATTACCAGTTTGACAAATGAACTGAAGAATACCATCAATATGTATAACATCTGCCACAAATATCGTCTTATCAATTCCTCATGGTTACCATTGTCGTAGTGCAAACGACATAAAAGGAGCCGCAGAGGAAACAGATGT
>JAPDSC010129534.1:0-11292 GCA_026290005.1 Latrodectus geometricus
TATATATATATATATATATATATATATATAAATTAATAGATAGATAAATAGATAGACAGAGAGATAAATGTATAAATAGATCAATAGGTAGATAGATATGTGTGTACAATGAATATGAAACACCTCCATTTAAAAGACAAAATCTAGAAGTGTCTTATTGAAATAACTGCAGTAGAGTCACGTTCTTTGAATTATTACTTCAGATTATTAAAATATAGAAAACGAAATAATAGAAATTAGAATGCTCTTACTGATTATTTTTTTGCAAGATATATAAATTATGAAATTAAGAAAGTTCTTTGTAACTGCTAAGTAAGTTATTACTTAGATTCAAAGTCTTTCAATCTAGATATCTATTCTTAACTGGAAAGTTAGTACTTTGATTTATGGTTTCATAGTCTTACACTCTTCAATAGTAAACAATTAATAAGTTTTCATATTTTCCTTTATGTACTTATGCTGAATTATTTTTTTAGATGTAACAAGCAATGGATATTTAAACATTTTTTAGGACTCACACAAACATGGTCACCTTATTGAAAATTTAAGTCATTGATAGATTGTTAGACCAATTTGATTATTTTCAATTCTGTTATTTACATAAAATTAGATAAAAGGCAATTCTTACTGAAACATAATCTAACTAAACACCTTCATGTTGAAAGAGCTATTAGAGATTAATTAAACATATTGTATTGATATATAAATAGTGTGCAGAAAAATATTGTTTTTCTGAAACTTATATAAATTTTACTTACACGGTAAATAGTTTATATTTATGCATAACAAAAGTAATTCATAGGTTTTTTCTTTAATAATGAAAATACTTTAGTGTCTTGAGTTGCTCTGAATCACTTACTGGTTGATATTATAAATTTTCCTTTTATTTTTGCAGATTATTTGAAAAATAATATAATTTTACATTTGAAAAAATAAATATAATTAAGTACAAAAATAGTACTCAGACTTTTAAATACATTTTTCATAAAAAAGTAAAATACTTTTAAATTTTTTTTATCAATTTTTAGAAAAATGTTTTAGTAAAATTGAAATACTAGCTAAAATTTTGAAAATGATGTAAAAATGAAACAATAAATGTTTCTTTGCAAATTTTATCAATGCAATCTAGTAATAATTATTGCCAAAAGCCATTCTACAACAAGTATTTACAAAAGAGAATTAATAAAAATATTTGTATGATTTAGCAAATATGATTTGTTTTCAAGCAAAATAAATTGTTAGAAATCTTAAAAAGGTTAAGAAGTTTAAGATAAAATATTTATATTTTATAGACCTTGTTATATCACTGGAAAAGAATGAATAGAGTAGTCAAAAGTTACTATCCAATTAAATATAATTATTATCAAATGATTGATATTAACTATCAAATTCCAAGTAGTTATAACGTATTTCAAGTATTAATCTCATATTGCATTCAAATATTGCTTTTAATTATCAGCTATAAGTTCATTAATATCAAAAGAATTGGCACAGAATCAAAAGCTTATGTCATAGTTTAATTACTTGTAAAAACATAGCAAGGGTCAGGCAGAATGCTATATGAATCTCAAAGTTTTTTGTGAAATTGAATCAACTTAAGATTGCGTGCACAGAAACCAGAATAGCTTTTACACTTCACTCCTGACAGCTCCAAAAACAAATAATATTTCTTCCACTTGTTGCATTAGTTAAATAACGGCTAAGATTTTGACGGGACTGTAAATAACTTCTCTGCTATCTTGCTGCCTTTAATCACTCAGAGCTTTTAAGCAGATAACAAAGCTCACTTATTAAGACATCCCCACTCAACCTGCTCCCCAAACGAGTGAGGAAGACCATGGAAGGTATAATTTACCTTGACCCGGCGGCATGACCTGAAAGCTTTTTAACGGAATTACCATGCGGTAATCGATATTAAGATGGACCAAGAATTTTTTTACGGTTCCTTCCTATATGGCGAAAACTATAATCGACTTCAGATGAAGAAGAATGACTCGAGAATTTTTTTCTTCATTATATTTTCACATCGGTGAAAGATAAAGCCAATAGATTCCCTTGCTGCTTCTCCTCCTAAAGAAAGAAGAAAGTGAAATTAACTTTTTTCTTCACTCGAATGCATTATGTAATGGATCTTTCGTATGAGATTCCACTATATCAGCTTTCGTGGAATTAGCAAATTATTTCAAGGGGCGAAAGAAAACGCAAGGTGGTCTCTGAAAATGAAAATTGCATTTGTTTAATGAAGTTTGCCTGTTTTCCATTAAAAACAAATTTTATTTGGCCTATTTATGAGAAGAAATAACTTATTTAAGTTATTTTCTGCAACAACTTCCTTTCTTTTATGCTACAAGTATATTAAGTTTTTAATGCTGTATAATTTTGCATATTATTTTATTAATTTACGCAGAAAAACACAGTATGCAAAATTGTAAACATTACTTATTACACTGTTAAATATTATTACTATTAAATAGTGTACTTAAGAATAAAATTATACGCAATAGTTTATTATAATAAACACAAGTAATATTTTTCTTTTGTTTCCTAAAGAGCAAATATTTTTATTGTGTTACATTCTCGCTACTTATTCCTTCCTATCAAGAACCATGCCTTATCCTTTTAAATAGCCTTATTACTATAATCAAAATAATTAAGTTATGATACAGTGTAGTTTCATCATGGTAAAAGCTAAATCTAAAAAGTAAAAGCTAAAAGCTAAATGTTTAAAACATTAGATTTCTGCCTTCTTTTTCTCCAAATACCTATTCATCAGCAACTATGAAACACCAAATGTATAAAATCTTAGTGTGTATAGTCTCATTTAATATGGTATTATTTGATCTTGCTAGGTAATGAGTCCATTATCTTCTAAATATCATAGATACCTTCTCTTAAGCATGTGAGCCCACTTTAAAGACGTGCCGAAATTACTTGAAAATATTTAGGGAATTTTAATATTTTAATCACTTTTTCTTCTTCAGCAATTTACAATGAAATTAAAAGTACACAATAATATAAAGCTCTACATAATTTGAAAGACTGAAGTAAAAACTTATTGTATTTTTGTTCATTGAACATGATGGTGTTTATTCTCACCAGATAACAAGCCCATAATTTACATGAAAAATTGAGCCGAAGCTTCTAAAAAATATTTAGTCAAATCTATGTTACCAATGTTAATATTCTAATCTCTTTTTTTATGTTACAGTTTACAATTATATTAGCAGCATGATAATATAAAATATAACATAATTTGAAACATTAAACGGAACAAATTATCACTCTTATAATCAAAACTTAAAGGTCAGATATCAACAAAAGCTACTCTTCTGAGAGGACCTAGGAGGTTTTAACTAAACTCCCCCAATATCCCTTTCTGCTACTAACATAATAAACTTAAAATTAATTACAGTACTGGAATTAAGAGAAATTACTGAAAAAATATTTATTACAAAATATCATGATTGTTTAATCGTTTACTTTGGAGGTAAATTGTTCTGAAAAACAATTCATTAATTTTAACTCATGTATTACAGAATTTAAGAAATAAATTTCTTTGTACCATAAATTTAACTTTAAGCACTAAATTTTAACAGTAACTCTCGAAATTATAACACGAATAATAAAACACATGTTTAGTATTCAAAATCTATCATTTTTATTATTGAAAAACCAAATTTTTTCTTAAATTAAAAAAAGGCATATTTTATATTTACATGGAAAATTATTCTTCGGAATTAATATATAAACAAATTTAGTATTTTTCAGTAATTTAGAAACAGTTTCAATAAATGCAAATCTCAAAATATATATTTGAATCAATTCATGAAAGTTGAAAACTAATAGATGTGTTCACTTCATCACTAGATTAAATTCTAAATTAATTTGATGACATATTAAAATGTCTACAAGTATTATAACTACTAATTCGAGAAATATGTAACTAAATGTTTTATAGTAAAAATTAATTTCAATGTCAATGAAGATTTAAATGTCAATAGAGAGAAAAGTCAATAGATATTTATTTTAGTGTTAATAGGGGGAGAAATGTTTAACTAATATATCTGTCACATATACTGCGATATAACTGTATTATATACAAATAGACAGATTTCTCTTAAAAACAGATTTTTTCGTCATAAGATTTCTCGCGCAATTTTACAAAAATAGTAAATATCTACGTGGATGGATTAGTATAAATTCAAAAATTAATAAATAATTTAAAAAACTGATTGACTGTTATGTCATATGATTGACTGTTATGTCATATCATCTTTTATATGATTATAGTTTAGGAAGTCTTCCTCAATTTCTATTGTCTTGTTTTGTAAGCAGAAAATTTAGTTTTGTTAACAATCTTTAAAATTTATTATACGAATATCTTTAAAATTTATTATACTAAGTTTAAACGAAGCTATTTAACTTAATGATCTCTTAAGACTTCTTGTATAAATAAATATCGTACTTCTTGCATAAATAAAGGAAAAAGTAATCCATTAATATTTTGGTAAACAGTTATTGTGATCGATATCTTGTAAAATATCTATCAAAAAATTTCATATTTATGTTAGTTAAAAATTCGACATTTCGCATAAAAACTCTTTCACTCATTTCTGTTTTGTCCATTCAGTTGGGAGTTGCAGTGTGTTAAAAATAGAATCAACAAAGAGAAAATTTAGAATATATTTCACAGTTTTTCTAAAATAAATGCGGAAATGAAATCAGAAGCCTGAAACGAGTGGTGACATTTATGATCCCGATATTCTAACAGTCAATTATATGAAGTTTCGGCATAGTTGATACAATTCAAATTATTTCATGTTAAAAAAACCCTCACACAGACATGCCCATAGTCAAATATGTCAATAAAATCACTGAAATGATTAATAATGAACACTGAAATGATTGATGTAAAGAATTATCTAGCTAATCATTGAATTTAATCATCTCATTTAAACTTTTTAAATAAATTAAAAGTAAAGGTTACTTATATTTAAAAGAATACGGTTTTACGCTTACTTTACTTTCTTTATTGATGTATGTGTAACTATTAGTAATAGATTTTATTTTTATCACTAAATAGTTTATTTATTTGTTTTGAATTTCAGCTGAAACTACTAGACTTCAACTGTTAAAATCATCTCATCATTCATCCATTGATGATAATTCATTATTCATTTTACATAAAAACGTGTACTCCTAATTTCAAAATAAAATTTCTAAATTAATCATTGAAAACTCTTTTATAAATTAAAGGACATAGATTTTTATTAATTACAGAATATTTCTATGTTGTAAAATGAAGACTAAGTTATTTTTCTACTTAATAACAAGCGAAAACTGAAAAATCTATATATTTTTAGAAAATTTTTTTTATATTTATGTAACCATGGTATTTTTATTTTAATTCAAAAGGTATTTTGTAGAAAAAAGGCTTATTTCTTTGAAAAGGTCATTAAATGATTTAGTGATCAAATTATAAAGTAAATATATTTAATTTATTAGATTGTATTTTTAAATGTAAATGGTACTTAAAACTTAAATGAAAAACAACTTTATTTAAAACTCAAAGTTCAAACGTTTTAAACCATAGATAAAAAAAGAAGCTCAATAAATTGGATATAAACCTCTCGTTTCGTGGTCATGAGAAAGTGGGGAGCTAAAATTTTTTTTTCCATCGAGAATTTGAAAATTAAGTAAAAAATGCTTAGTTTCTTATTTCACAGGATGATGACAGAGTTTGCGAACTAATTTCTTCACTTCAGTTGAAAAGGAAAAACTATTCTACTCTGATTGGTTCTTTTTTTTTTTTTTTTTTTTTTTTTTTTTTAAGTTAACCAATCGACAAAAGATTACTTTCACTTTTACAGTTTATTTCCCTTGTGAGTATATAACAGAATTAAACTGAAATAAATTTTATTTAGTTTTTTGCATATGACATGAAATAAAGTTCTAGTGCGAGTTTTACTTTGATCTTTACGAAAAAAAAATGTCTCGAAATTTTTTTCGTAAAATACTTTGCCTTAAAATTTATTTTGAAAATAAATTGAAAAGAAAATTTTCTAGGTTTCACATTAATTACTTACAAATCAAGTAGCAATTACGTACTGTCTTACTTTTTACAAACTTATATGTAACCGTAATGTCAAAATGAAAATTAGTTTTTATAACACTTAACCGCCTCTTATTGCTTCAAATGAAACCGTATATATTAAATTAACTTAAATGATTCATTATATTTCAAAGCACTTATTGTTTTCCAACCTTTCCAATGAATTTAGAAAAACACTAAGCATCATTTGACACAATAAATTTGCGAAGCTAATGCATTTATTACCTTTAATTTATTACCTGTAATTTTTACCTTTAATTTTTACCTATTATTATTACCTTTAATTATAGTTTAAGAAACATTCTTTCCAAGAAAAAGTTTGCCAGTGGTCTTATAACCAACAAATAATAAAACGACATTAACCAAAATTAATCATAAAAAACCATTTTACACAATGAAATTCTCAGAAGTATGAGTATCAAAAAACAGAAATAAAAAAATAATTTTGTTATTAATAAAAAATCTTATTATTAATTTAAATGTTATTTATAAAAAGTAATATTGTTATTTGTGCGTTAAAAACATATTCATCTGGGTTTCTCTGCACATGTTATCTTGTAAAATTTTTTGAAATGTGAATACCAAGGTGTAAAATAAAAATGAAGTAGTCATAAATTTGTTAAAAAATATTATAAAGGGATTCTTCATACATATATTATATTCTGCAATATTCAAGTTAAAAAAACACGTTAAAATATGTTATTTACAGAAATAAAATAAAAATAATATTGTAATTTAAACTTGTAAATTTTTCATTAAATAGTAATATAACATAATATATTTAAATGAAATTTACAAAATAATATAAATTATATTTAAGTCATATTAAAATGCTATTTAAAAGTAAAAATCATAATATAATTGATTTTTGTAACGAATTAAAAAAAATAGTGCAATTTATACCTTATTTTATTAGTTTTCGTTAATTAGTTGTATATATATATAATATCTTTCACAGCATATATATATTTGTGTGTGTGTCTGTGTATATATATAATATACTTTTTCAAAATTCTTCTGAATTTTATTCGTTCATTATTATATAATTTACATAGAATTAAATTCCTCTATTTGTTTAATTGGAATACTTAAGTATTGCTTTCTCTTTTTAATTTGTAAACATTAAAACATTTCTCGATAAATGAAAATGTAAAATATTTGTGTAAAGAGAAAATATTAATCCTTTGTTATTCAAATCATCAGACAAGTTTTCACATGGATGCTTTTGACGTCAAAGAATTTTCGTCATCTCAAAGCTGCTTATAACTATCAAAGGGCAGTAATTGACCTTCCGAATTACACCCAGTTTGAAACTAAAGATAAGGAGAACGAAATGGATTTTAATTTAACATAAACTCTTGTGATCTTGTGTATAAAATCTGTTTTAAATGGCCAATTTATTTTGAGTATCCTTTGCAAAGTATATTATGATAGAAATTTTGAAGTACTTTTACTTTGTATGACTAAGATTACTTGATACATATAAAACTTATTTTAGAAGCTTATTAACATGCAAATTCGAAGTGCGTAAACTTTTCGAAAATGAATTATATATGAATTTTTATCATACAGTACGATTTATATATCACAAATAATATATTAATTACAATCAATTTTTAATTTACAAATGACTCTTTAAATTTTATGTATAGTTTGACTAAAATGTTACATTTGGTTTCAGCTTGCTTTTTACAGCCTAACAACATTACAAAAAAATTATACCTGAAAACAATTTTATTACATTTTAAAAGTGATCTTCATGAGAATAATGTTTTTATTTTCATTTTATTTCTAACTAGATAAAAATAACTTCTTAAATTTCAATCATCATGAAAATATTTTTCCATGATAATTATAAAATTATCAAAATATATAAAATACTGTACATACATGTATCTTGTATATACTGAACATTACATACATATTGGCTACATACATGTATCTAGGATTTAAAATAATGTACATAGGTGTACCTTAAATAGATGTGTTGCAAAGAAAATTCTTAAATTAGCTTTCAAATTGTTCTTCTGATAGCCTTATATGACATTTTCAATATAATGCAATAAAAATTGTTTTATTTTATTGATTTTTAATTGTCTAATTGTTTTATTGTTTTTTAAAAATTTCTTTCCAAAAGTAGTTAAAAGACTTCTTAGAAAATATTGGTAAAGGAAACCGTCTTTTTAAGGATAAAAATTTCAAAATTTTGTATGCATGCAACTTTACATAATGTATTGCTAATTACAGAAAAATACAATTTTTTCTACCACATATATTCAGTTAGATACATTCAACAATGCTGATTTATAGATTTAAAACATATATTGTTAATGTAAATAATTTAAAAAAATTACTGTAAATATGTTTTTATTTACAGAAATTTATTTAAATTATTAGTTTAATTAATGTTCTTACAGCATTTTTGGTCGAAGTAAAAAAGCGGTTAAAATCAACAAATTAAAGAGTAACTCTTCAATCATTTCTATTAATGTAGTTTACAAATCCAAATTGAACCACTTCTTTTCAAGTTTTTAGTCACATTTTCAAATGAAATCTGTGTCATGATTTACTAACTTTATACCTCTATAATGTATAGTGGATATATCTAGTGGCTTAAAAACGTTGTAACAATTTTAACACTCATCATAAATTGCCTTGCTGTTGGAATTTTATAGATAACGGTCTGTTTTTCATGAAAATAAAAGAAGCTTATTAAAATTTCAAGTACCTATCCTGGCAGATTTGTAGGCAAAAGCCAAGAGCATAATATTCTTCACCCATTAATAAACAGTGATTGGACTAGAACATATCTTTTACGTTAAAAGCAGATGCCCTACTACAAAGCATATACCCCTACTACTAAGTCAGGAGCTTAATATTCATCACCAATTCATAAGCAGTGATTGGACTAGAAAGCATCTTTTACTTTAAAGACAGATGCCCTTCTACTAAGTGTAATATTCAGAGCCAGAAGTTTAATATTCATCACCCGTTCATCAACTGTGATTAGATAAGAATATATCTTTTAATCTGACTAGAGCGATGTCGTACTACAAAGCCACGTTAAGCCTAAAATTAAAGTTTTGATACTGTGCAGTGGATAGTTTAACTTCATGAAGTTGTAAGGAATTTTAATACCTATCGTGTTCATTGTTTTCTGTGATGACTTTTCATAATGAGTTACAATCACATATCCCAATTTAAAAAAAAAAAAAAAAAAAAAAAAAAAAAAAAAAACCTAGAAAACTTGCAAGCATTCACCATGACAGACGTGCATATAGAAGAAAGAAGCTCAATAACAATCTCTCGTAGCTCAAAAGCGAATGGAAATGAATATTAAAACTTTTGTTCTGAAAAGTGTTTTTCACAGTGATCTCAAGTCTATAATTTTTCACATTTATTCTCTCTGCTTTAGTTTCCAAATAGCTTATTTTTTATGACTCCATGTAATTCATCACCGGCTGTGACTTAAGTTTAAACTTTAATATATTGAAAATGACCGCTAATCTAACAGCATTCTTTACGATGTTTCTTAACTAGACCGACTTTTATAATTTTATAAGCTAAAGTTTGTCATGACTTTTAGAGACTAAATATTAACCATTTTTAATGATCAAGATATATTTCAAAAATAACTTTTGATAATAAATTTGAATATATATTTTTTTTGATAAATGCAATATTTGTTGAGGTTTGCACAACAAAAGCATTTATTATAAATGTTCAAACTTAGTTACTTTTCAATCTAAAGATTATTTGCATAAAATAATACAATATTAATATTAGGAATCTGTTGTGAAGGCATCAAAAATTTTCTGATAAAAAGCAAAAAATTCTCTAAGTTTATGCCAAATCTTTTACATACTTGTAGAACTGAGAAAGAAAGACCTACCCATGCATGATCTTCAACTCTCAGAAATAAGTCGATAAATCGTAATTCTTCACATTAAATTACCTGAGAAAAGATTCTTAAAAAACAGGAAAATGAAATTTACATTAATAAAGATTAGAACATTGAGTAAAGTAGTTTAAAGGAATTTAATTACAAATTTCATTTTTATATTCATTATATAGCTTTGTTGAATTAAGTGCATTTAATCATTTCTCTTCTTTATATTCTTAATTAGCTAATAAACTGTGTGAAAAAATATTTGTAATTTATATGAATCCGCTTCCTATTTTCCAGTATTGGGTTGTAAAAACCTTATTATTTAGAGGAAATTGAAAGTTTTTATTAAATGGTATCATCTTTCAAATATCTGTAAACTTGTTAAAATTTGAATTTATGACAAAGTAGCTATTTTTAAGGCACAATTGTTCATCTAATCATTTTCATAAGATTTCAAATTTGATAAACATTGTGGAGATTTGCATGGTTTCCTGGACATTTGACAACCTCTGAATAGTCGAGGATTTAAAAGTATTTTGCAACTAAATAGTAAAGAAAATTTATTTTAGAAAATCCTTTTGTTACAAAACATCATTTTATACTGTTATTAGAAAGTTTTAATTTGAAATGCGTGTTTACTTTCTTTCGCATGTCCATTGGAATTGTATTTCTTAAACTTTTCTTCTCCTAAATCTTAACGTCATATACTTTTATATGTATGTAGGTAGTTTATATTTTTATTATTAATCGTAGTATAATAATTATATAATTATTATTAATTATAGTTTTGTATGTAGGTAGTTTACATTTTTATTATTAATCGACATTAACTTCTTGTTTTACAGCTTATATCTGTTCTTTTTGTTTTTAAATATTTATCTCTTACGATAGCTTATTCCTGTGCTTACATTTGTTCTTTTACGAGAATTCTCATTCGAGTAAGATTTTCCTATACTCATACTTTTAAATAACAGTCCTTATAAATTATAGTTTTATTGACAACTTCATTATTTATAAGTATTTATTAACGTATTTGAAAGTTAATTGAGTTTTTAAAAAATAATTTCTTACATTTGTGGAAGGGAGATAACTCTTGCAAACGCATGTGAAATGAAATCAAAATATAATAACGAATGAGAAAAAAAAATAATTATTTTACACCTCTCTAATTGCCTTATTCCTATTTAGCCTAAGTTTACATCACAGTCAAAATACACACAATCAGTATCCTAATTTTAAATTACTGTTAAATAACGAAACTAATGCTTATTTCGTTATTTAACAGTAATTT
>JAPDSC010129534.1:16292-28163 GCA_026290005.1 Latrodectus geometricus
TGGAAGCAACCAAGGTCATAATTTAGAAGCCGGAACTAAACAGAAGACCCTCGAATTTCCCTGCCATTCCAAGCTTCATCATTTCACTTTGAGGACATAGCTAGCACGATCATTTAAGGAAGACTATAGATCTTCAGTTAAGCTGAGACTCAAATTCATTAACTTCTGATAGTGGGTAGACGTCCTTACCAACCAAGCCACCACGACCCTTGTTGTTTACTGTCTTCATTTGTCAGCACAGCTTAACCAAATCCATGACTCAAACAACTCTTAATATATTAAGTACATACAGCTAATCCTAATAGCGATCCCTTATAGTCAGGTTAAGCCAGTAGGGGAAATGGTAAGGCGTATCCTGAAAAGTAGAGTTCTTAGAACATGTAGGGAAAACATTTACACAATCTTTGAATGTAAGACCTCAAGTGGCAACTGCGAATATGGAAAATGACAGTCTATTTTGTCTGTTCCTCTGAATAGGCACGGAACCAACAGGGGGATTATCCTGATACCCCCAATGAACAGGAGAAACAGCAGGATCTCGCAGGTTCATAATGAGGGAATACAATTCTGGAGAAATAAGAAATGCTCGAGAAAACAAGGACAGATCTGTAACGCTTTTAGCGAGTCTCATTATCAGCAATGGCTGCAAGTGTTTCACGAAAGATGGAAAGATTTGCCAATTTGTTCAAAATAGTTTCTCGTACATTGTCTTCCATATCATATCAATTTAATAGATGTTGGATAGCACTCCGGCTATCACTCAAAATCCAGATGTCTTTTGAACAAAGAACTGAAAGTACTCTATTGAGGCCAGAAGAAAGTTTTTCCATAATCAAATCTTACAATATTGTAGTTGTGTAGCCAACATGCAAGGAAAGGGTTAGAGGGATTAACATGTTTTTATTGAAAAAAAGAAACTACAGGGTGCGTAATTCAGATATGTCATGCATATAGGATGCATTATAAAAATAAGGAGAATGTTTTCCTAGCACGATTGTCCTATGCAATGCACTTTTCTACGCTGGAAAAATAGTTATAGTTTAACCTTCCATCACGATTGGGCTTAACTTGCTCTTAGAAGCAGGAGTGTCGAGATGACATTCTGTACAAAACCTGCTTTAGCATACTGAAATGGTGGAATCACTCAAATAAGTTTCGTGGCCATTAATTATTATCATAATTATATATTATCAATCTAAAAAAAGGAAGTCCCTCTGAGTGAAGCACTTATTCTGAAAATAATGAATTGGGGACGGCCATCGAATCCTTTCTGCTTTGAAAAACTTCACGAAAGCACGAACAACTCACGAGTATGCATTTTCTTGTTCAAAGATTACATTATGCAAATATATTTTAGAAAAAATACACTGTGTAACATTACTAATATTTAGAATTGATTACTCAGATGTAGTTTAGGCTGTAATTTTAAAAAGTGCTGGGGAGGCTCGTTTAATTGAATTTCCATCAAGAAGCGAAAAATTTGCCATGCATAATATTAATGAAAGGAAAACACTATTTGCGCGCTCATTGACAAATATGCTGACATGTGAGGGGATCTTTTGAAAATGAACATCGTGGGACTCAGAGAAAAACCTGACCTTCTGAAGAATGAAAATACTTGTTTTATTACCAACCATGAACCAGTTGTAGAGGTGTTGTAGAGAGGAGCGACTGTTCGAAAGGATCCAGAGATCTCCGAAGTCAATTTCATTGAGAATAACTTCAAAGCCATGCTCAACTGCAATTAACTCACATTTGAAGACTGATGAGAAATCAGGGTTGCGAAGGGAAAAGGACAAGTTATATCCGGTTTCTCAATATAGATTCCACTATCGGTGTAGCCACCCAGCCTACTGCCGTCAGTATAGAATTTAACATTTTGTTCACTCAACTACCACCTCGGATTTGGATGTAGTGAATGGTTCGGAATCCACATTTACCAATCAAACCTGTTCTAAAAATCAATCACATGTAAAAAGGTACCATAACGATACATTCCCTTTATGTTTTATTCGATCAAACTGCAGTCAAAGTATCCGCTAAAAATAGCTCTTCAAAAGTTCATGGGTTCAATTGCAATTTTGTGTGAGATAAAGGTTTGTTGTAAACTTCGAACTGTAGATTTTATTAAATCAGTCTTCTTATGTGCAAATCATAGAGTCATAGATCAATATGAAGAAACAATCATTTCATATTCACATCCAGCAATTTGGCTTGTTATCATGTCAAGAATAATTATCAAATAGCTTACTAAACGTCTTTCCGGATAATCAGAATAATATTTTTTATTAATTGTAAATTTGAAACAATAAAACATTTTTTATCTTGAATTTTTAACTTTTTACCACTATCATAAATTGCCTAGTGTGTGTGTGTGTGTACATGTTTTTAAGCTAGAATAGAAAAAAAAATTTTAGATTTAATTTCCAACTAATCAAATGAACTAGCATGGATTTTTATGTTAATCTCTCTTATAATTTATTCAAATAAAAGATAAAATACGAAGTTTAGGAAATCTCAAGCGTCAAAAGAATAAATACAAAGAAAGCTTATTTAATGTGATTGCAACTATTTTAATGATCCGTGAAGCTTAAACACGTAAAAAGGGTGAATATGTCATTTCTTCAAGACAAAATTTTATGCATGAATAAGAATTTCCTTTTTCCTTATCATGCATAAATGAAAAAAATTATTTCACATTTCATTTTAAATATTTTCAAACCAGATTATTTGCTTTGAAAGTGATAATGAAGTAAGCTTCAAGATTATAATTTTTTTTGTTTCTCCTAGCTAATTATTTCTTGTTTCGTCACCAAAGCACAAACGCACAAGAAACACATCGCATGGTTAATTATTCCCCTTCTTGAGCCTAACAAAATATAATTAGTTGATTAATTTTTTATCAATTCCTTATTCTTAATAATAATATTTAATTTACACTTCGTTAATATGTAAATAATTATTTATGATGCAAGAAAAATAATGAAGCCCCTATTGTAGAATTACTATTGTTATATGGCAAAATAATGAGAGTAATAATTGAAACTAACTTTAAAGAATTCACGATATTTATCTAAAGAATAAACGAAATAATTTAAATTTTGTTTTTCAACAGGATCACCATTTTAAAATTACCAGTTCATTAGTATTCTGATAAATATATAAAAAATTATTTTTGAAATTCTAGAATTTAATGTCTTATAATTATTTCTTTCGTTGGAAAATTTTATCTTAAAAGTTATTTCTTAAATGCATAGGAATTCACAGAAACAAGGGAAGAATTATAAAAACTATTGAAATCATTAGTAATTAATTATCTTTGAGTAATTTCTATTTATAATAGGTATAATGATAGAAATTGATTTTTCATTTTCCTATTACTTTGAGGTGTGAATTTAAAATTTATTAAATATATAAGAAAATTATTTTTGAAAAAGAAAATATTATCTCTTAAAAAGATAATATTAGTGGTTATTCTGATTATTATAAAATTAGTAGTTATTATAGTAAAATAATAAGATAGTATTTATTACATATTTATTTTGACAAAAATATTTGAAATAAAAAAAAATCAAAGTTTATAACATATTAAACCACGTAATACACTATTTATTTACATTTTAAATTATAAGTTCATTAATAAACTATCATATATTTTTTAAACACCTTCAACTTCCTTTTTAAAAAAAAATATATATATATATATATATATATTCGAATTTTTCATTAATTCTCACAGAATTCATATGTTTTTATTTCATTTCTTACTCCAGTGAATCCAAAACTTCTTTTTACTTTTCTTCTGTTCTCCTGATGAGCAGGGACAAGTATTTACTCCTATCTTTTTCTCAATTTTTTTACATTTAATCTTCTTTACTCATTTTTTTTCTATTTAATGTTTTTATTTGAATTCTAATTGATTTATCTCGTTTTTATTAAAATCCTTTTCAAGTTTTAAACGTTTGTACATTTCTTTTCAGTTATTATTTTTTTTTTGTGTTGTAATTGCTTATTACTTTTATAATTAATTAACTTTTACGTAAATCAAAATATTGATACAAGCTATTTTAATAATTAAAATCTATCATTTCATTTAAATTGGCTTCTTCTTTCGTGTTGCTGACAATATTTGTTCTATGCGTTGATTGCAACTTTTCTGATTTTAGGTGTTCCTTGCTTCTATTATTTAGCCAAAGAAAAATGGTTGATATCTTAGTAACTAATGAACACCACTGCAAATGGTTAGAGTTAGTATAATCATGATAAAATGTTATTTCCGACAGTTAATATTTTAAATAATGGATTAAATGCTAAAGGACGTAAATTAAACCAGAAATGAGTAAATTCATTTTCCATTTCTTGATAAATATCAGTTGGAAAATTTAACTTTATAATATTTCCAAATTATTTATAAAAATCTATAAACAATCTTATAAAATTGATATTACTCTAGTTACGTCGTATTGGTATTAAATTTAAAAGTACGAAACTTATATTTGGAGAACATTCCTCCTTCAATATTTGTGGGACAAAAACTATCGATCAATAAAAACAATCTAGAATCACAGGAGAAATATTTGTTTTGACACTGAATTATAATATTGTGGAAATACTGGGTTAGAAAATCAAACACTACGTATTCCAATCTACAGGAATTCGTTACTTTTCCAATTCGCATTTGCAACTTTGCTTGACATTTTTGGTTATAGTGCACAGAAGAAATAAAGAAATAGTAACAAATTGAAAAATAAGTTTCTTGAGACCATAAATATCTGAATTTCATGTCCCTCAGATGATTTCTAGGGAATTATGGCAGAAAAACCACTTGTTGTTTACGTTTTGCACACCAGTTTATATATATATATATATATATATATATATATATATATATATGTGTGTGTGTGTGTGTGTGTGTGTGTGGCATTTGGGCAACAAATGGATGCCATGATAGGTGTAAATAAGTTGTGAAACAGTTAAGCTATTGCGCATTTTTTAAGAGCGGTAACGTTAGCTTTAATATTTTTCCCTATGTTTCATTATATTATTAATGTTTCCCTTCTTAAAAAATAACAATTCATGGAAGCAGTATTTTGCTGGCTATATAGTTTTTTTAGTTTTGTAAAATGTCTTGAGGATTCAATCTTTCTCTGTTGTAAGAAATTCATTGTAGACACTCTTTTTGTATTTAAATCTTTTCAAGGAAGTTTTACAGGAATAGAACGAGAAATTTGGGATGCAATTGCAGACTGATTAAGCTGTAAATTGAGAGAAAATTAAAGAAATTTGTTGTGAAAAAAATATTTTGTAATTAAATGTAATCTTAGTTAATTTGTAAATATATTTTCTATTTATTATCAAAGCATTTAACAAAGTCATTATTGGTTTTTTTTCTATTATGTTCATTAGAAAATTGATTGTTTGTTTAAACATTAATTTTTCCATGTATTTTTATCACTTTAAAATTGAAATTCTTTTTGTGTTTTTTTTTTTTTTTTTTTTTTGTTCTTGGTGTAAAATGCATAAAAAATTATGTCAGTAATTTTTTGAAAAACGCTTGCTAATTCCAAAAAGGAATTCAGTGGTCGCTCTACAGTTTGGACCATCATATAAATTTGGAATAACGTTCTTCCAAAACTTAAAATAACTATTCTCATTATCTAGCGATATTTTGCTGCAAGTATTTACTATTTTTCTATTTTCAATTTCTACACACTGAAGCAAAGATGCTTACGTTTTTACTAATACGCCAGGTATAAGAAGTGATTGTAATGGGAATGAAAAGTATCCTGACTTCAATATTTAATAACTTCATATTTAAAAAGAATTTTCAGCATTACAATGCATTGTTCCATTTGGTTTTATCTGATTTGTAAAATTATTATATTGAAGTTTACAGCTGTAAGGACTCAGCCACCCGCACGAAAATGTTTGTAAAAGAAGAGAAACTATTTCTAAAGAAAAGCTATATATCTTGTAAAAAATGTCTTCATGTCTATACGATATTTTCAGGGTATTCGCGCAAGGACATACTTCTTAGTAAATCCCAGACACAATTGGATGGGGACTAGCCTAGTTGACACCGCCTTTAGAACAGGCAGGATAGAGCTAATATTTGCAATCAAATTAAAGGCCAGGAAGATGGTGACTAGCAAACCCATAATTTATAATCTGGTTAGTTCAAGAAACTTCAAAAACAATGGAACCACCAGAATACCAATCATTAGTAGGTGGAATGTTTCTAATAGACAAGATACCTCTTTCTCGAATAGAATGCAACTCAATACAGGTAAGGGAAACACCAGTTGGAGATGGATCAGCAGCGGAAATTTCAGCCAGGGTATCAACTCTCTCATTTCCACGGACATCGACATTTGGAGAGTTCTAATACAAATGTATCCAGTTAGTGCGAGAAAGCTACAAAAGCTACAATATAATGTAAGATGTAAATTCAACCTGTCCAATCTAAATGGATGTAATGTGAAATGTAAGTTCAATTTACAATATGATAATTGGAGTTGTTTGAGAATTTTCCTTACTTTTGTTTCCGATATTGAAATGCATCACACTATCGATCAAACAATGTCCATTCACAGATTCATAGCAGATATTCAAATGCCTTACAATATGTTTCAGTTGTTTGAATGTCAAGCACATGAAATTATGAGATTAGCACCTATAATATTTAATAAATCAATAATTTATCACTTCTATTTCACATCGCAAAAATGTTAGCCAGAGTAGCTAAGGCATATTTTGTAAGTCATAAAAATACTTAAATGATTCTTATGATTATATAGGTTTAGCATTATTATTTATTAAAAATTAAACAAAAAATTAGATAGAGTAAATATTTACTGGAATATCATATATTTCTGTTTAATTGCTTGATAGTGTTATTATCGTTTGAATTTTAAAATCTCTGTTTGGACGAAGTTTATATTCTGTGTATAAAAAGTGGTGTTTTCTGAGCTGAGAAGCTTGCAAAATTTGAAATAACTTCGCGACAGTTGGTGATATTGTCAGCAATTTGGAGACATTTTGAGAAAAAAACACCTTTATTTATGAACTATTAACTATTTTACAAGTCCCTCATTTCGTTTCTATAGTAACTTAAAAGCATTAAAATGAAAAACTCTATGGCATTATATTTTAAAATTTTCATACTCATAAAATAATGTTAAGATTATTTTAAGTACCAGCTATTCTACCTATGAGAATAGACATCCAGATTTGGAAAAACATAATATCACAACTTTTATTGTGCAAAAAGTAAATTATTATTCCAGAAATTTAGATTTTTAATTATTTCACTGAAAATATGAATCAAAATAATTATTCAGTGTTGGATAAAAGAGGTATATCGTATTGTATTATAATTATAATTTGGATTAATTATTAACCAAGGAAACATTAATACACTTTATTTGCCCAAATAACTAAATCATTGGAAATGTATACAAATTACAAGGGACCGTTGAAACCTGCATATTTCTAAATAAACTCATTCCAAATATAAAGCTTAGTTCATTTATCAACAAAAGCGCTTCTTAATTTGAATGTGTGTGTGAATCCCTTACGCATTTACGATATTTAATATAACTCCATAAATATAGAGTATAAAAATTATATTAATTATAAAGCTTTTAGCAACTAAAGAAGGAATTGATCAAATTAGGATAAAAGAATTTATTGAACGAAATCGAATAAAATTAAAATGAGTTCCACTTTAATTTTATTCTATTATACTATCGGAGAAAAATTTCCATGCGTAAGCAAAATTTAGAGGGAAACTTCAATTTCAGCTAATTATTTGGATAGATGCAATCCCTATCTGAAGAGTTCTTCCCACGTACCAAGTTCTGAATATGAATAAAGAGGAAATGGCAAGGAAAAGTAGTTTTTAAGATAATTCGATTCGTAGGGTCTAATTTAAATAAGGAAACTATCGAGGTGTATGCATAATGATGAAAAAAGCAGATTTCTGAAAAAAAAATATTACTTAGCAGTCTTAGTTTTTTTCTGCTTTTTCCGGAAATGAGGTCATTTGAAAATGATTAGTAAATCGTTGGATTATTTAACACTCTTATATTCTAATTCCCTTAATGTTTGAATGCTCTTCTTGGAATTAAAATGACAGTTTGAATTTAATGAGATTAATGAGATTTTCATTTAGATAAGAAGACAAGTAAGCGTTAACAAAATAGCAATTTAAATGCGTTAAAGAAATAGATTTTGAAAAATTGTGAGAACAGTTTTTAAAAACAACTTCTTCATATTAGTTCTAACAACCTTTTCAAAATAAATGACATTTGTTTATTAAATAAAGATCAGTTAAGGGAAATACTTATATGATAACATCACTGAAGGAAATTTAAATGTAAATTTGTCCTTGCAAATGGGTTTCTGCATTTTATTTCAGAGAATAGTAATTTATGCATTTGTAAATTTCGGGAGAGGATATTGTAATATGAAAAAATTAAATTTTTATTTGTGATGCGTAACATTAAATATAAAATATTACAAATATGAGTTATATTTAAATATGAATATAAAATATATAACTAATTGTTATATAATTTTTTAAAAAAAAAGTAAACATGAATTTATTTTTTATTAATTTTGCAAACGTTTTAAAAACACGAAATATCTAAGAGTTTTTTCAACAGTTGTTAAAAATATAAACTTACGTCTTTGTATTCACCATAAATACTACCTTATGCAAAGAAATATAAATATTATTTAGCAACCAACCGATTATTAAGAGATTACGCAATTTAAGTTGAAATTTCATTCATTCAGAATCCTAGTTTATAGGAAGAATTTTGGAAAGTATCGAAATACGAATGCACAATTTATTTTGAAATATTGGTAATTATATATGCATGTGTAGTATATATATATAGTGTCATGTAAGTATTCTTTTCCCAGTTAAATTATGGTGCTGTGTATCTCTCATTTTTAGTTTTAGCAACAGGGAATTAAAGTTTATGATGATGATAACACGTAAATTTTATCTTAACTTTTCATTAAAATGATTACAGTAGTCAAAACTTAAACTGCAGAGAGAGTCTTGCAATAAGAGAATTTAAATTCTTGAAGCTTTGTAGTAATTCTAAAACGGATGCAAGGAATTTTCAAACAATATGAGTAATGTGACTTTTCAAAAAGTGACCCAAATAGGAAAGGGTAAGTTTCTGCTCTCAAGATCAAAGCACCTTCAGCGGTTGGAAATGAATGTACGCTTAATTTACTTTTCCTTCCGAGTTCCGATAGAATAATATCTCCATGATAAGTGGGGGTGGGGAAATTGAACATCTGAAAGATGCTACTGATATCTGGATTCCAAATCACTGAAGAAGATGTGGTCTGATCAGAAATAACAGCTCTCATTTTTCGTTACAGACCAAAGAATGTGACATGAAAAGATGTTAACGTTGCTTGGAAGTTCATTTAATTTTACTACTCTATTCAAAAAACAATAATCTGCGATTGAAAAAATATTTACTGATATGTTTAAAAATATATTCTGTTAAAAAAAACAGTTTTTTTTTCATTTTTTTTTCTTATTTAATAGTTATTGATATAAAAGGTTATATGAATGCATAGGAATTTTCAACGTGATTCTCTGGAACCAAATTACATGTATTAGATTTTTATTATAAGCCACAACTAATTAAACATACTCTCAAACTAAAAAAAGGTAGTTTAATTTAACCTTAATCTAGTGTATTTCAGAACATAAATGATAGCTTTATAAATAAAAATAATACACATATAAACACTATACGTATTCAATTGTTTCTGCTTAAATAAAGTTAACAATATTTCATTTTTATGTAAATAATTATCCCAAGTTGAATTTACACCGAAGCATTTAAGAAACATTGATGAGCTATTAATTGTGGCGTTCAAAATAGCCACAATAATTTGAATAGCTGCTATAATTGCTTCGATATATATAGCCACAAATAATTTCTGTTTCTCGGTAATTTTTATTACTTAATTCCAAATGATGGTCACGTAAATCACCAGATTACGTAGATAACATTCGAAATTACACAACTTTACATGATTATACATTTAAAAATAAAATTTATTTGCTTTCTTGTTGTGTTTAAGCTCATGGAATTTGAGTAGACATTTGATTGATTGTTTTTGTTGGTAAAAATTAGTGTCATGTACGTAAAAGAAAACAAATAATTCATTAAAGATGGTATTTTTATTTTTGGTCGTATTTATCTTATTACTTTCTTCAAGGCCTTAATATTAATTCTTTATTAATTGAACTTATTTGACTTTTCTTAGATTAAATTGTGCGTTTGATAAATTTTCCATAACCGGGGGAAATTGCCATATATGGCGACCATTTTTATCGGGCGCTATTTCTCATTTGTTGCGATTTTCAGATGAGTAATTTTTCATGGCAAGCATAGAAATGTTGTTTTTCTTTTAGTATTCCATTATTATTTTATGTTATTTATCAAAATTTTCTCTGAATAAACTCTAATTCACCGATATTGAATAAAACTGCCAAGAAAAAAAATTTCTTATCAATATGTTTAGTTTTGCTATATACTGCTTGAGACAATTTTAATCATTTTTCGTTAAGAAAAGAATATGACTAAATTAAATTATTATCTCATTTATTCATTAAACAATTAATATTTTTAAAAATAATGTTATTTTTATGTTTCAAGTTTAATGTGCCGGAAATACTTTTTCATGAGACTGATCGTTAAGTTATTATATCCAAATATAGAATTCCCATACAAACTATTTTATCTGTCTTTTTGAGTTCATTAAAACGAGTGTCAACTGTATTAATAAAGTAACAAAGTAGAGCTGAAAACTGGAACTTCGGCTGAGAAATCCTTTTATTTTATTCAAATAAAAATCCTTCACTCGAGTTATAGTTTTTATATGCAACATTTATTTCTTCAATCATTTCTTTTACTAAATTTGTACTTTTGCAAAAAGAAGATTACAATTTTTTAAAAGTGCATCTCCATATTATAAAATCTAAAAAAGTGAGAAATATAAAATTTCCTAAGCACTTTTTATATATGAAATAAAAAATAGTTGAGTCAAAATATTTTCTTCGCTACAAAAGTCGTTAAAGAAATGAACTTCTCAACGTATACATGGGTAAAATATAATTCGAATGAATAATATTTAAAAGACAATTTTGTATTTAAATTAATGAGTTCTTTCAATGTGATTTTATTAACAAATTTAAAATATATTTAAATCCAAAGCAAATTAGAAAATATGATTATTTAATAATTTCTATTTTGGAAACAAACAATCATAAAACAACGTCTATTCAAAAACAGATAAATCTGATTAATCTTTGTTATTTGCATTGAAACAAACTACTGCGTGATTTATAAACACGCATAAAATCATGTACAAAATTTATTGCAATTATACTTTTTTTGTAGAAATTTACGAGTATAATCAGTGAATTCATTAATATTTCACTTCATTTCAAACTCTCCACATATTGATATGTATCCTGATATTATTGACACAAAGATGTTTTAAATATAACACATTTACGGGAATATTAATACACATGTAATCTACTTTAAAAACTGTAGAGACTATTGATTTAAAAAAATGAGAAATGCAAATGAAATTATATAGGTGATTTTATCTAATTCAACGAACATACATATTATAAAACATATTTATTTGTGTGTGTGTGTGTGTGTGTGTTGGCAAGAGGAGGAAACCGAGGACAAAACAGTGTATACACACCTTCTAACCGAGGACCTCAGCGGAACCGAGGACGTCCTCGGTTTCATTTTGCTATTTTTGTGCGGAAATTACATAATTTAAACTTAAATTTTAAATTTCATTGAAATTTAA
>JAPDSC010129534.1:34571-45687 GCA_026290005.1 Latrodectus geometricus
TGTGTGTGTGTGTGTGTGTGTGTGTGTGTGTGTGTGTGTGTGTGTGTTTATAAAATATATGTATATATGAATTCATAATTACCGAATAATGATTTTAACATTTACATTCATGTTATACCTAACAACCACGTATATAATTAGAATCAAATCTGTCTCTTAGTCATGTATATTTATTTGATCTGGAGTGAACAAAATTGTCGTATTGTTTACGATGAATGATAATAAAGATTTGACAAATATGCAAATATTAAATCTTTTACAACAGTTAGTTTTGGTCTTTGTTTATTTTATCCGAGTCGAGAAATCTTCAGGTAAAGGCTTTCCAAACAAAGAAAGATTTAACTGCACACCCAGTCACATGTTGCGCAAAATGCAGTGTATTCAAGTTAACTACCTCATCCGGAGCTTCTTCTCATTGCATCTCTCATCTTCTTCCTTTCATCCAAAATCCCCAAAGGATACTCAGGAAATGCGTGCAGTAGGGTGGCTGTCACCTCCTCCCTACCAGACACTCAGCATCTTCTAAGAAACGCTTCTTTTTCAAAAATAGGTTGGACCTGTATTATTATTTCAGAAGGCTTACTTTTATCAAGGATCACATCATGTAATAATAAAGCTTCCCCCGGTTATTGCTGAGTGCCACAGATGGTGTTTGATTAAAACGGATGCAGGAAATATTCATTTGTAATTATATGCTCTTATTCTTGTTTTCTCATTTTATTTGAAAAGACAGCTTATAATTTACTTTCTTTAGCCTCGTCTGTTTCTAGATACAAGATGTCGTCAAGTAACGATACTTAAGTTGATGAACAAAGCATAGAGATTAGTTTTTCGAAAGTAAGAGGAATATATATATATATATATATATATATATATATATATGTATGTATGTATAATGTGTTTCAGAGGCACTACATTAGCTCATTTATTTCAAATATGCTTAATTACGAAAATCTAAGGAGCTAGAATCCTACTATATAAAAAAATAAATTTAGAAACCAGAAAAATTTTGTTGAAAAAAAAGTGATATATACTTTGTGTGTGAAAAGGTGGAATTAGTAAATTTCTTCTTATATACTTAGAATATTTAAAAATTGAAAAATACGTTCAATAATACTCTTTAGCTAAAAATCCATTGAGTTGTTGACGGCATCAAAGAAAATTCTTTTTATGAACTTTTTAAGGATTTCTTTCTTCAGTTAAGTGTTAAACGCTCATTAAAAAAATATGGCACTTCGGATTTTTATAAGACGATTATTATTAACATACACTGATTACTTTGTCACTTTTTAGCTTGCAATAATTATCATACGAAAATAAATTGTAATTTTCAGCTGCTTTATTTTTTGTTAACGCAATTTTAACGTCATGATTAACTAAAATGTTGGTTCCTATGTCAAAAGTGTTTTTGTTTGTCATACAAAAGATCAATATAATTTTCAAATAAACTTTTATTGCTTAAAACATATATAGCTATTAATAGGTCTTCGAGCAGTAAAACATGTATAAATTATTCTAACAAATGGGATTAACTAACTGAAATAAATTAAATTATCATAAAATTATTGTTATATTGATTATTAAACATTATAATAAAAAATTTTTAAATTAAAGCTTGATTTAAAAAAAGTAAGACTTTATATTTGAATATTCAAATAAATAAATTTACGCACATAAACATTAATGTTTCTATGAAAGTTTTTGTGAAGCATTACTTTCTTTGCCCCTTATTTAAAAATGGCCTTTCATTCCTATATAAATAATGCAGTGAAACTTGAGTAATTACATCCCATGATTCAGTGACAAATATTTCAAAAGCTTTCTCTGATTATTATGTGATCTGCGGTCAGATAACACCACGTTTTAGAAGATTAAATTCCGTTTGAATAATCATTACTTTCCCACAAATAATTAATATGGAAATCGACCATGTTAGCATAACTTCTAACGTATTAGACAAACATATGTGGCTGATTGACATTTAAGATAAAATATTCTTTATTATTAATTTACATCTGTTTTTACTTCCCATATAAGAATTCATAAAAATTAGACTTTATTGCATTAATTTTTCTTAAAGTACATGCTGTTGCTATTGAACCTTTTCAAAGAAGGAATAAAATATTGCTTCTAATTCATAAAAATATCTTATTGTTTACCAAAATTGCATCCTCTAAATTACATTGGGAGTAATCCAGTTAACCTTGCATTTTACAAAATTATATCTGACTTAAATGTCATACATATCATAAAAACTATGTAATGATTCTATATTAAGAATTATACAAATGATTTGGCCATTAGTTGCTTACTGAGCAAATTTCAACAGGTATAAATTTCTGATTATATTTGAATAAATTCTAAATTATTCAATGCAAAATACAACTCTCTTAGAGCATTTTTAAAACTAAATTATTATTTCTTCTAAGGATTTTATTAAAATTATTTGATAAGGCCATTAAAAACCGTCTCAAATCTTTAAGTAATTTATACTTGAAGAATTTTCATGTATGTTATTTTGTTCATTTGAAACGATTCTTAGCTATTTTAAGCCGACACCATTTTTATAAAGAAAAAAATAATACTAAATACAAAAATTTGCGTATATGTAAAAAAATTTAGTGATCAACATCCAAGCTTTTTTTAATATGGTAGGACACTAAAAATGCATTGGGTAGGAAATTTATTTTAAATTAATTATTTATCACCAATAATATATCTGAGGAACATCATGCATGCATAATAGATTTAATTGTAATAATGTTTTTAATTCTCATTTGTATCTTACTTTACTCCATATTATTTTAATAAAATAATCATACTTATTACAAAAATTTCAAAGCCTGAGTTGACTTTTGTATCCTTAAAGTATTCCCATTAGTAGTTTGACAGTTGAATATACTTCTGAAAATTGATTCCCACAGAAAGGAGTATGTATAAGCAAGGTAAAAAAGTAATATGTAATAATCAATAAAGATGTTAAAAGCACTACCGCAATGATGTTTACCTTAAAGAAAAGTGAGACAAGCAAATTAAAAGTTTGTGTAATCAAAATGAACTTAGTTATAAATAAGAATTCCCGATTTACAAAATATAAGAAAAGTGTTTTGATTAGAAATTACAAGAAATTCATCATCTTTAAACGATTAATTCATTTAAAAAGATATATATATATATATATATATATATATATATATTCAGCTTTAACACGGTGCCACAGTTCATCAACCGTAGTGACTGGGGTGGGTTTGGTGACGAGTCAGTGGCTCGGCAACCATTGACCAGACGTTTTCTATTCGTGAAAGATCTGGAGAACGTGCTGGCCAGGACAACAGCCGAACATGTTCCATATCAAGGAAGGTCTGTACAATACCGGCAACATGCGATCGGGCATTATCCTGCTGATTACCGTCCTGAACCCATTAATTCCATATTCTGCTAACAGTCATTGGACGCGAGCAGCAATACTGCGATAAGATAAACAAAAATCCCGGTAAGCTACAATTCGACCTTTATCAAAGTCAGAAACGTGCTGGTACGCATTTCGCCTTCTTACACGAGGCATCACAGCAACTTTTCACCAGGCAACAACGTTCAAATGCAGTTTGTGTATGAGGAACCGGCTGAACAATTTCCTAATTTAAATACAATGTAGGTGTCGCTACTGGCACCTGCTTTGTCTGAATGCGCTGAAAAGCTAAGCATTTGCACATCACAGCACCTTCTTCCTTTCGTATAAGTTTCACGTCTGTAGCATGTCGCCTTCTTGGTGTAGCAATTTTAATGGCCAGTAGTGTATATATATATAATTTATTTTATAAAAATATTGTCGGGAAATACAATGAGAACACGCTACTACATGAAAACTGAGCGTTTCATGTACTCTAAAAATTTAAAATTTTATTCAAAATCAACTTGAAATCCTTTAAGGAAATTAAAATTCAATTTTTCTCTCAAATGCAGTCTTCAATCTAATAATTTCATAAAATAATCAACTAAACACACACAATTTCATTCAGTTTTTATTTATACTCTTTATTCGGAATTGTAAGCACTTTCTTTATTTTTAATGTTTCTGTTTAGTATGAGTACATACTTTTACTGCATTTTTAAACTATGCATTAATTTTAATGTTAGAAAATCTTAAGGATAACAATTATATCCTTCACTCTAATAAATTTAATTATGGACCTGAAAGCTTATCCTTCTTAAATATGTTGCAGACATATCTTAAGCCTTTACATCTAAGGCTAAGATTATTTTGGAATAATTAAATATTTTTCAATTTATAACAAACACACACTTGAAAACATTAAATTTATTTCTCTTGTTAACACAAATAATTAAAACAGAATTGTACTCAATACGTGTGAAGTGACGTCACTGATATATTGATGAAGCAGTGTAATATTTGGCAAGTAGTTTCTGGCTTCAAAAGAATTATCTGTTTGTTAAGAAAAAGGTAGTATTGGTAATCAATACCTATTTCCTTCACTGCATTGTGTTCATGCATTTTTTTATTTTTGTTAATTTCTCATATTCCTGATTTATTTATTTTGTTCATTAACACTAATTCAATAATTCAATAGTTTTACAGGAAAATTAAATATAACAGTGCATGGAAATATATTTGATCGCATAATATATATATGTTTTTGTGTGTGTGTGTGTGTGTGTGTGTGTGTGTGTGTGTGTGTGTGTGTTTTATAGCAAATTGCATTTCATATGAAGAAAGACAGTATATAATATAGATAGCGTTTATTAAAAACATGGATTTCTCTTTCTCTCTTGATATTTTTCAATTTCCCTATTTGTTGAATTAGTTATCTTTCAATGATTTTGCAAATGTAATCAATTTATTACTTGTAAAAATATAGAAAATTAGAAGACTAAATAGATGCATCTATTCTAGAATTTTAAATAGATGAATTAAATAAATTTCGTAAATAATATTTATATTAATATTAAATTATATTAAAAGTTTTAATAAGCATACTGTATAAATTTGAAGGAGAATCATATTATTAAATTATCAAATTTAACACGGCTATAAAATTGATCAAACTGCTAATTTAACTCTGAGGATTAAAGCTATAAAATTTATTTCAGAATATAAAATTCATTATGAAAATCTGGCTTGACAAAATTATTGTCAAATGGCTTACAGTAGTTCAGTTGCATGACGAACACGTTTTGTATTGAAAGTTGAAATTTTGTACCTAACATTGGAAGATGAACGTTATATTTCCGTTTACTTACCGGTCGAAATGGTTGCTTTTGACTTTTCTTGGTTTCTTCCCCGAGATCACAATGACATGAGTGAATGATCATTGATTTATTTATTATAAGAAACTAAATAACTTATTATAAGAATTTAAAATAAGATTATAAGAAAAAGATATTATAAGAATTTACTTATTATAAGAAACTAAAAATTTATTTTCAATTAAAATACAATAGTCAAAACTCATTAACTGAAACTGATGTAGTTAACTACTCCCACGTAATCTTAAAAATTTCTGAAAAGAAAGCTTAGGAAGAAATAATTCGGGATAGCAAATTGTTAAATATTAAGCACATTTTTATTTCTATAAATAAAGTGTATTCTTTAAGAAAACGTCAATATGTTCAAGAACAAGAAACAGGCAAATATGTTCAAATTTATTTAATTGAAGTGAAAACATGGCATTATGAATCTGTTTCCCAGAATTTGAAACTATTTTATTATTTCACAATAAGAAATTACAAAATCCACTTGCATGTGATTTTTATTTAAAATTATATTTCTTTATTATTTTTAAGAGTGCTTTAAAAACACATAGAAATATAGCAAGAAAAGCTTGAAGTAAATGTATCTAAAAATATAATATTTAATTGCGCATTTGATGTAAGAGTGAAAAAACAGGATTTAAATTCTCCTTGTTATTTTCTGTAGTTGGTAATTAATATTTATATTTTATCTGAAAATGAGACATAGAACAGATAGAGCATTTATAAAGAAAAAGCATTTTGATATAGGAATAATATAATGTCTCTTTAGTTTAAGATGGACTCGTAAAAAAATGTTCATAACCGTTAAAGAGGATTTTACGTTAACTAAGGAAAGATGTGAACACTTAAAGAGTGCATTTAAATATACCACCAAACAATTCCTTTAAAAGTACATAACTGTTATTGCAACATAATAGTAACTGTCATTTTATTAATTTTTAATCTAATATCAATATTGCAAAATATTGCATTTCAGTATAAGAAATGGAACATAAAAATATTTTGTATAACATTATTTTAAATTGATTTGGAAGAACTTTTCATTAAACAACCCAAAAATATCATTTCATTTACAAAATTGAAAGTGGGAAAATGATTTTATTCAATTAAAGTAATTAATAGTTTTCAAATGCATAAAATACTTAATCCAATAAAATACATACCAATAAAATAAATTTTATCTTCTCTATTTAATATTAATTTTAAATATTATATCGATTGTTCTTTTTTGCATTACTTTATACAAATATGCAAAAATAACAATACCATTAGCTTAAGACCTTATATAAATATATGTTGATAATAGTAGTTATGCATTGACAACGATATAAATCCATTTAAAAGGTTTTTAAGTAACGAAGTAATAATTTATATATTTGAATTATTTTATCTGCTACAGCATATTTAAATCTCAAGAAAAGTTCCAATTCCCCAGCAAAGAGAAAAGTCAGAGTTAAAAAAAAAGACCATTATCTCTAAGGGCAATAAAAAATCGCACTTTCCATTTTATTCTGTTCCTTTGCTCTCGTTTCCGTGCGTTTTTTCTTACATTCCTGAACAACTGGTTTTATTCTAAGTCCATCTGGAACAAAGGCGTAAAAAGAGATCGAATTCAATGTTGCCATCTTATTTCCAAAATTCACCAAATATACTCAATATAGCCTGTATTACGGTGTAAAACTGAAATTTATGATTCTTTTATTCTTGTTGAAATGTAATACTTTAAAAAACTAATTTTAGCATTGTAAAACACTTTCTTATTGCAATATTCTAAGTCTGTTGAATTTATATAAAAACAAATTTTGAAATCTAAATTAATGTGTTACATTTGCCACATTATTTCCTTTAAGTGTTATTCTAATTATTGAAATATCTTCCAATGGATTAATTTATTTCTGTAGAAAGGATAAATGCTAGCTTTTTTTAGTTGAGAATTCTAAATCTGTAATTAGATTACTGACAGAGAAATAAAAACTAATTTGTAAATTATTTTTCTTTCAGTGGACCTGAAATAGTCCAATCATCATATATTTAATATTGGAGAAGTAGAATATATTCTTATTCTTTTGGATTGAAGAGTTATTTTGCGATTGGAATGACATTATTATTTACTGCATGGCTTACAAGCTTATAAAATTTTAAAAAGTAAACAAGAAAGTTCTTGCAATTTTTATTGATCTAAATAAAAACGGCCTACAGAAAAAGTGACCTATTGTTAGTTTTTGAATTAATCACCATCCAGCACCTTCTTCTGAAGTGTCTCCAGTTGTGCAATCCCCTTGAATTAAAACTCAGGGTTTTAAACACAAAGAACCCCACGAATGCTCGACGCAAGTCTGCTTCATTGGTGAAGGATTTTCTATCAAGATCATTATTCAGGGAAAATGATTATCTGATGGTGCAAGGTCAAGTGAATAAGGAGAAGGGCACATAGTCTCCCATCCAAGCTTGTGCATTGTGTTCCTGTCCACCTGCATTATATGCGGCCTCACGTTATTGATGTTGTGATTAAGAAAAGAAATTAAGAAGTGTTGCAATGCCTGTTGTACACATTCGGATTGCAGCGAGTCTGGGTTTATAGAGACCAAAAATCCCGTTGGGAACACCTCATGGGGAGCCTATTGACGACTAGTCTACCAGGCATAAGTCGTAACCCTGCATACGTGCAGAGGAACAAATTTCCCGACTTGAATTCGTTAAGCCAACGATTTTTCGTACGTTTCCCCAAACGCTGGACATATTCAGTGACTTGATGCAACAATTGATAAGCCTAATTTAAAGTCGTAAAGCAAACAACATCGAACGAATTCTTTTGATACCATTTCTCTACACAACTATATAAGTAGCGATTGAAGAATGTACGCTGTGAATCTTTTTTACAATTACTATTATTCCTACTCTTGACAAACCGGTGTCTTAACCACGACGTACACTAATTTGTTTGCTTATTCTCATTTCATTCATAGGCAAAGTAAAAATGCCATGAACTTTCTTGTTTACTTTGCACAATGGAAGAGATTTTGAAAACAGAATCAATATAATTCCTAATTATTAATGATTAATATTAGTGATCCTACATGAATTATATTTGTAAATCTTATATATGAATAATGACTCTTAATCCTTTTTCAGCTAATTTTTTTTTACTATTTCCGGTTTTTTTATATTATTGGGTTTTTTTATATATATTATTTGTTGTCTATTAATGAATGAGACCGCCATTAAACTCAAATGCTTCCGTATATATTAATTACATTACACTATTGTTAATTTTATGGGTGCCAATAAAAATTTAAAAAATTTAGATTTTGGGTCCCTTTTTTGTTGTATTTTTTGTAGACTCATCACAAGTAACTTTCTATTTGTTAATGTAAGCTTTTTTCCAGTAATTAATCTATTAGCTTGTAAAATGTAACTCCTTAAGAATCAGATTTGATATACTGTACTTTACCTAGTCAAAACGTCTTTCCTAACATGAATTCATAAATAATTCAGAGACATTAAATGCACTTTAATTTTCTTTTGTAATCCTTTATATGTACATTTCGTACATTTTCTAGTGATCAAATTACATTCTTTACATTGGAAAATACTGGATTTGATCCTAACCATTGTTTAACAATAAATAAAGAATGGTGTTTTTTCTTATTCATACACGACTGTTGTGGTATGTGCTTGAGAGCTTTCCATTGTATTAACTTTGTGACTTATAATATACATGAATATCACCAGCATTGGAACATCTTCACCGATGTCAAAACGTTAACTGATTTGTTTAACAATTAACTATTAATATTTGCTCTCGAGGGCTAATTAAATTGGGTTTGACATTCAAAAGTAGATTCTGAGCAACTGAAAACATATAAGCGCAAGAGGGGGAATCGAACCCAAAAATTGCTGAAGAGAAATCCAGTAGGCTAACAATTAGGATGCTTCAAGGCAAAACATGGTTAATGTTATAATATTTAACAACTTTTTTATATTATGCTCTTATTGTTTTAACACAAACACAATATTTCAGCGAATTAATGCTTAACTATTTATATCATATTTTATCCAACTGACGTTTATCAAGAATTGAAATTACTTAGTAAATGGATTTCAGTTATTTAAATCAATGTTCTACAAAGCATTTAATTTCCCATTATATCAATTCTAACTCTGAATTAAAAGATTAGAAACACGACAAAAGAAAATAATTAACTTTTAAAGGTAATTGAACTTAACATTGCAACATTTCTCATATATATGTCATAAATTTGTGTTCAAATATACTATACATCTCATTAATTTTTAATCTCAATTTGTTAATCTATTAGAAATTAATAGGTATTCATTCCATTCATATAACAGAAAAGGAGTTTGCTTGAAAAGAGGAAATGCAAGTAATGGTGTGTGTGTGAGTTAAACAATATAAAAATAATTAAATTATAAATTATTTGTAGCTGCAGTACGTATTATTCATTCCATTTTATTACAAAATAAACTTTCTTATGATAATTTCAATATATTAGGTTAGGGAAATACTTTATTTTTTCGGTCGATGATTGCAGTGTTCCATGTTTTGTTAAATAATCCTCATATGGTTTCAGATTTATGCTAACTGGAAAGATCAAATTTAGCAATATAAATGTAATTTGCTGTTTTTTTTTTATGTGGTCCTATTAGTTATAAGGTACTGAGTGTTAAAAATAAAAGTTAGATGCAGTCTGCCAATTGAAAATCGGGAATGGTGCTTATGGTCTCGATACTGTATAGACAATTACGTTTAATTTTAAATTTTGGTTTCATTGATTCCATTCAGCTAGCTATATTAGATGTCAAAGATGCATCTCGCACGGGTAGGATTATCATCGGGAAAATCGATGTAATTACAAAAATGTCCGAAATCGACCCCCATGTTAGCAGTTCACAAGCTAACTATCAACCACAGAGCAATATTTAATCCTTTGCACAAAACTAATTTATAAAACATGTAAATAAATCCTTTAGTTTCGCCTAAAAGTAGTGGGGTTTTTTTCCCAAACTTATATATAAATATCTAAAATTTTTATCCCACTGAAGAAATTGTGTATGATGAATCAGTTTTGTGATTGGCATTGTGTATATAACTGCACAGATGATTTAATATTTTTAAATAAATAATTACTTTTAAAAATTATAGTTTCTATTGCTACATTATAAATACAGATTTATTATGACATATGATGAGTTCAAAAGAACTTACGAAAAAATTAAACAAAATATCTATGATAAGACAAAAGAAACATTTTGGAGCACGTAAATTAAGAAATAATGTATTCGACAAAAGAGTCAGAATCATGTCTGCAATATTTTCAAATTTACTATTATTTGCAGAGAAAATTTTAAAAAAAGTGGAGATAAGAAATTATACATAATGAATGGTGACATTTTCAACTCTATAATTTATCGAATGGCTTTTTCTCTTGAAATTAAACTTTTCAGTTGTAAACATGACGTTCATTAAGAAAATTAAAGTGGTAGATCTCAAAGAGAAAATAATGTCACGTAAAGAAAAATATCCCCCTTATTCCCTAAGTTCATTTGCACATTTCATATTAATTTTCATTTTCATAATGAGATATTTGAATTTCTTTTCTACGTGCCTTATTTCTATTATATAATTAAATATTTGAATATGTAATTGTGTATAGTTTAATACTAAAATTGTTTAATTTATATTTTTGTAATTCTGTTCCCATGGGATATGTTGCTATGATTTTAAATATATTTGGTGTTTTGATTACGTAGTCATATATTTTATGTTAGTTTTTTTATCTTATATATATATATATATATATATATATATATATATATATATATA
>JAPDSC010129534.1:58574-98397 GCA_026290005.1 Latrodectus geometricus
ATTTGAATGTGTGTTTTAAATATATTATTGCTGGATTAATTGCGTATTAAACTTAAGTTCATTGCTGAACATTTAGTCAATATTAATGTTGCATGTTTAAAAAGAGCTTAATGTGTGTATGAGTCATTCGCACTCACTATTTATTTGTTGTTAAGTAGACTAGATTATAATAGTCAAACAATGATTCAGAAAACAACTAATTAATATTATTGTATGCAGAATAAGAAAGTTCACGGAATTTTTTTTAAAAACTACATAATTAGTGATGCGCTCCGAGAATATAATGCTTTTATTTTTAAAGACATAACATTACATTTTGAAATGTCCATCACCTTTCAATGAGAGTTTAATGATTTTTCTATTATAGTATTGCATGACTTTGTCTAGATATTTTTAGAATAAATTTTTTATGATAATTTTGATGAAATTTTTAATTTTCATGACTCTTGATTCTTACTTGCAATTAATAGTCACGTTCTCGCCATTAGCTCTCAGGATTACTTTGTTAGTTACAGTGAAATGTTCATGACTCAATCTCAATTATTCTTAAACAACAGAATATAGTTTGTTTGCTTTTTGCATGGTATTGGTGCTTAGGAGCTTTCAGGGTTTTCTTCTTAACAACAAAAGAATATGGCCCATTTTCTATGAAGCGCCTTAAAGCAGAACATCTTTAAATCCTATATATTTGTTCCCGGTTGCAAGATTATCTGGTAAATGGTGTCAAAAAAGTATTAGACCAAATACTTTCTTTTAATATCAATTTTTTTTCTTATATTCATAGTATTAAAATCTAATTATTTAATTAGACAATTAAATATATAAGTAATTCTTATAATTATAAATTTTTCAAAATGTAAATGTTAATAATAAGGATTAAATCATCGCTAAAAATTACAGGAATGAAGGCTTTTAGTTATTTAGCAATGGTCTAATATGTATATCAGTGTCCTGTTGACGGAATATAATGAATTAAATCTTCTTTCGTATTATTATTCGGTTATTTTATTTAGAGTCTGTGGCTTCAGAATCTCTTTACCGTAGCATTAATTTATATTTTCCTTCTTTCTATTTGGTAAAACTGAAATAATAAATTTCTCTACTGAAACTTGAAAAGGCAGTTTTTAGGGACAACTTCTGGGAAAACTACCACGAGAATGGTCTTACATACTAAAGCTAAAATAATAAAGGTCTATATTATATTTCTTATAGACATACGTTTATATTCTTTTTAGTTTTTAGCATTTAAAATTTTTCTCTGACCAACTTATCCTACTGTTTTTGAACAATTAAAGCTATGTCCATAAAAAAAATTTGTTTTTCAAATCTAGTACCAAATTATAACTACAGTTATTTACCAGTATCTAAAATAGTCCATTTTAGCAATTTAATTAAAAACTTAAAAAAAATGAAAGTAAAGGAACTAACTTGAAAGTATAATTTATAATACAAAATATTTTTGGTCACAAAATAAAAAGAATATCAACATGTTTTATTAAAATGGAGAAAAATAAAATAATAAAGTAAACTTATGTATTGAAATTTTTATTTACTACAAAATATTTTAATGAAAAGCAATTGCGTTATTTCCTGTATAGTGAAAAAAAATCACTTTGATTCTCAAAAAAAAATTGTGATAACCTGTTACTGAAAGCTTTTTCTCCTATTTTTTATGTGTTATATTTCATCGTATTATAGTGAAAAAAGTGGGAAAAAAAGCGCTGATAAAAGGAAAATCGTTAAGAAAGCGGAGAAATTGAAAGCAATTTTTCCCTTACAAGGCAAAGAGAAAGTAAGAAACTTTTATGTTCCTATTTCATCCAACTCATTAAAACTAAATGGAAGACTGATCCAAATAGAAGAACTAAAAATAGCAAACAACTTTGTTTAATTTCTTTCCTTGTAAAGCACGCATTTAATGAAAACTTTTTCCGAACTTCGCCAATAAATTATACTTACAGATTTTAATACTATTAAGTCTTCTCTAAAAATTGCTGGCATGATTTCAGTCTTAGAACATCTCTTTTACTTTTATGTTTACTGTTAATATAATTAAAAATTCTTAATCATATAAACTTTAAGAGGACGATTTTTAGAGTTTCTTAAAGTAACATAAAAAGATATATATTATACATCATAGAAATTTCCTTACCATGAAAGAACTCATATTTATACAATGCAGAATTGTAGGCAAAAACTAAATTAAATAAAATATAAGGGTGTTTTTTAATAATTTTTAAAAGCATAAATTTTTCTTACAATTGATTAAATATTAATTTAAAGAGACCAAACTGTATTAAATGACTAGCTATCTCTAGTTCTGGTGATTAAATTTGAAGTAATACTGTTAAAAGTTTAAAGAAATTAAATTTATGCGTGCTATCATTAATTATAATCACTTTATCACAAAGTGATAGTTCTGATTCGTAATTATTTTTACAAGATGTACAATACTTGGTCACACGTAACAATAGAAATAAACTTTCCTTGTGAGTTGTATAAATTAATGATCATCATAGTGGCACAATAATAAAGGAAGCTCTATTCAGTTATTTGGTAGCAAAATTGACTAAATAATAAGTATCAAGAGTAGTAATAGGTATTAAGTATCTGTTATTTTTCCATATGAATGTACCTTTCGAGATTATCAGATGCATCACTTTACAAAACGATTTCTAAATCTAGAAAAAAAGATATTTTTTCTAAAAGAGTTTTTACTGGAGAGAGAAGACCCGGAAGTGGAATTATCCTCTTCCTCCTCATTAAGAGAAGTAACATACTTCTTGGTAATCCAATGAAATGTTCTTAAGTCAGCATTGTTCAATTTTCTGTCTAGAATCTCTTCCAGATTCTACACATATATATAGCATATTTTTTATTTTATGCTTACATAGTTTTTTAGTGAAATCGACTGATTCCCAAACCAACTTTTATTTTAAATATTATTTACTAAAGCCATTTGTATACATTAGCTTCAGACAACTTAATCAAATGCTCAATGCATGATTATAAGACTCAAATGGATCAAACAAAAATTTCACAAACTATAAGGCAATATCCAGCTATATTCAATATCTAAAATTACTTGAAAAAGCTAAGATAAGAAAATTATTGTTGTATATTCAATCCTTTTTATATTTATTTTTTATATTTATATATTAATACACTTTTTGACATTTTTAATTAAAACAATGCAAAGATTTTAAAATTTAATAGCTATAGTCTATACTTTTAAAACTTACGTCCATCATATTAACTTTCACAACTGAGTAATAAAAACATTTTAGAAAGATGTACTTATGCTCGCTTTTATAATAGTTTGGTAATTTGCTTAGCTTCCAAAGTTTAAGCTAATTTTTTCAATAGTATATTAATTATATTATAATTACATTTTATTTATTTTGATTTAGAAAAGAAGTTTAAAAAATTGTATTGATTATGAAAAATTTTGTTCCTGTTATGCTTAAAATAAAAAAACTAATTAATTACATTCTTTTATACATAAAACTTTATACTTTTTTCAAGATAACAAGTTAATAAAATAATCTCAATTTTTTTTCAATTAAAACTCAGGTTGTATGATTAAACCACCCAAGTAGTACAAAGACGCACATTTTAACAGCTTCTTTATCTTCGTTTGAGATACAGCTTATTGTTCCAACTCAGTAGCCAATTTAACACTGCACGGTAAGATTACCAACACATCCTCATGATTTTGAACAGAGGGCGCCTGTCTTTCTCCATTTCTATTTACCATCTTCACACTAATGGTAAGAGATGATCGCCCTGAATTCTGGGATATGGAGCAAAGAACAGATCCTTTGTTGCGACCCGTGGGTAATTCTCAGATCATCCGGCAGGTTGAATGATTGGGGCTGCTCTGGCGTCGGCAGACACGTCAGAACGTGCAAGGAACTCCATCCTTCTGTCTAGCCTACAATTTCGTGCCAAATTTTCTGTGAATGAAGACAGGGAAAAAAAAGTGTGTATCGTTCGCGCTTCGACTGCTTGCAAACATGAATATTTGAAATTCTTAGCATTTGGCGGTGAACCAAACCTCGCTGACGGTTAGAAAATATAGGTATATGAACTGAACACAGCTTGTTGCTGAAAAATAAGTTTGAAAAAAGAGCATTCTGAGCTATTTAATGTAACATGGACTTTTTTTTTTAGGTTACATGGGTTTTAAACGTTCAGTTGAAATGTTCACTTGTCAAAATGTCTTAAAGATATTTATTGCCTAAAAATGATCGTAGTATTTATTTTAAAAAATCTGTATTTATTGAAATTTCAAAAAACTAAGCTTTAATTAGTAGGTTAAACATAGTTGCTTTTTTCATATTTTTACTAATTTTAAAGGTTTTTTTTAGATTTTTTAAATTAACCTCTCTTTAACTTTAAGATCTGCGCCTGTTAGCCTCAATTAGGTACGACATGAATAATTTCGTTATCATTTTTTATGCTTTTTATTACTAGGATTTATTTTGTATTAAGAAGTTTATATAATTTAGAAAGATTTCATTTCTTATTAATGGCTAGAATATATATTTATCATACATATTCTGGAATATATATGATAAATATATATTAGTTTGGGGAAAAAGAAATTCATTATTTTTACGTGAACTTTTTGTAACTTCTTTCAGATTCGCTTTGTAAAAAGGCTTAAAACAGTTTTCATGTAGATTTTTAGGTCTTGTGCGAAGCTACAACTGCTGACATGCTGTCAAGTTTTATAATTTTTGATATTTTATAGACATTCTCGACGATGTTGTATCTTTAGCGAGGTGCATCTTTAGCATCCAAATACCCAAACGGAATCGACGAAACGAAAATTGTACGTAACTGGTTGTTACAGTCTTATATAGGACGATAACACACAATTTTTTTGTGTTCTAAAATTTTTTCACAGTTTTAGCCACTCGGCTATCTTTTCGCCGTTACAAGAGAAAAACGAAAATGTATCGAATTCTCTGTTTGTTGTCTTCCATTCTTAAAACCTTGTACTCGTAACTGAATTAATCAAACAAAAAACCGCAAGAGAATATTTTAGTGTCAAATGTCACCTTTCCAACGAGCATAAATCTGAAATTGTTTGATATATACCTGACGAGATATCGATCACTACAGACGTCTACCGGAAAAATAATGGATAACTTTTTCCCCAAACTAATATTTATCATATATATTCTAGCCATTAATGAGTAATTTTTGTTGACGAATTTTTTAAACCTTTATACTAAGTATACCTTGATGATTCCAGTTTCCTTATTGTTGAGATTACCATACATAATTTGGATTTCATTTTATAAGTTAATAATTATTAATATGAAAATTGCAAAAAAATTTTATTTTAATAAGATTTTGCACTACTGTAAATTCTAGCATCACATGAAATATGCCAAATAATCACAAATTTTATAATAAAAGAAAAGTATTTAAAAATAAAGGAGAAATAACTTTTTACATTATAAACATGGGACGATATTTTACCCTTTTCTTACTTTATGAAATCCCTAAGTAATCATATCATGGAATATTTTATTGAATAAAATCATTGAATTTGATATCTGAGTTTTAATTAATGATGTTCTTTACTACAATCAGAATTACTTAAACCTTTTTATATGCTTCTGACATTTCTGCTCAGTTGTTATGTATTTTTCTTGTACATTGAAATTCTTACGAAATTTGAAAACCACATCAAGCTATGTCCCTATATATCTCCACATTATAACAGAAATATATCTCCACATTATAACAGAGAAATACAACAATAACAGGAAGACTTAACATTAACTTTTCATATCAGTAAATTGTTTCGAAAGATCAATAAACAGTTTTCTAAAAGATTCCACATATTTTAGGAAAAAATATAGAATTTAGCAACGTTAGAAAATAACAAATAATTATCTCGAAAGTCTATCCAGTTAATAACATAAACTGATAATGGAACTTCTTGTAATTTTTAGAATTTATCAAAGATGAACGAAAAATTTCCATTGGTAAGGACTTTTATTTTTTATTCGTAAAATTAACACAGAAGATAATGAATGCCAAACCTAGATTGAAAACCTACCACGTTGGTTTTAGACATAAGTTTGCATATCATTTTTTAAAATTAATTTAATCATCTGTACGTTACTGCAAAATAGGAACTCAAAAATCGGTAGGAATAAAAGAAATGTATTTTATTTTACTAATATAGCTTAAGATACTATATTAAAAAAGAGAAGAGAATACTTATTGAGAATTTTGGCTGACAGAAAATTTGTTGGTTTGGACTTACATATATGTCTGATAAAGTAAAAATATGTCAAATTTGTTTTTAATTAAGGCAAATTTTGTAAAAAAGACTTTTAGTTGCCCGAGTGTTTGATCTTTGTTTCTTATTCACTACTTATTGTTGGTCTAAAACAAAAATAAGCTTTTGTCATTTGTTCTGGTTAGTGGTTGTTTCTAAGCAACCAAAGCTGACCATTTGAAATAGGCGTAAGAAGGTTGTGAATTGTCAATACTTCGTGTTATTCTCAAGACATTCAGTAAACCAAATTTTGTGTTTTTCTTCTGGCTTTTCTTGTCAAAAATGGTACGTGTCTTGCGTTCGAAAATAAATTGGTACTGAATAATTCGTGAAATTTATTTTCGTGATAGACAGATAGAATTAATGTAGCAAAATTGTGCACACTAAAGCAATAATATACCCTCAACACAATGAAAATAAATTTTAAAAAGAACATCCAGGTAATTATCAATTAGCTGTCAAATTTTAAATTTTTATAAAATTCTTTAGATTTTCAATATAGTTTTTTTAGAGTCAAAGGAAATATATACTAGTATAAAAATATGATGTCTATGTAACGTGAAAAATCAAAAGAAAATGCCAATATTCTTTGAAAGCAATGCTCATTAAACCAGGTACCATTCAAATGGTTAGTAAGATTTTTTATGTCAATGTAAGGATTATATTTGAAATATGATCATTCAGAAAAATGCTAAACTAACTCATTCATAAATATGCGAATTTATTACTGTCACTTCAAGAAGAAAGATTTTTAAAAAATTAATTTATTTTTTCATTCTAAATAATTTTGTTATGGCAATATTAAATTGTATACATGGTATATTAAAACTATGTGGTGTTATGTTTATGCTACTGTAAGTATGGTGTATTAAAACTGTAAAGCGTTAGGTAACATAATTTGAAACATAACCCATCAAAAATTATGATAAATATAGCCAATGAGTTAGTGAACATATTTTTAAATCTAAAACTTTTGTTGACTTGTTGCTTGTTAATGAAGCATATAATTCCATTTTATACTGTATAAATTATCATGTAAATAACAGTCACAGAAACTTTTACTAGGTTTAAAAAAAATATAGCATTCATAATTTATACCTTGTAGCAATTATAAATGTTTCAATTATTTTATAAATGTTTCAATTATAAAGGTTTTAATTATTAAAATTACAGTCTTTATGTTTACTTATTTGCTTTAATTTATTTATGATTATCACAAGGTACAGATTTTTCATGATTATTTATATGAATGTATTTTTATTTAATTAACCTTCTTCTATATATTTACCACTGCCTAATGGCATTTCATTAATATACATTACTATTAATCCATATTTTAAATATAAACAAAAATGCGATATTTTTAAATAATATTACTAAGAGCTCATCATGGTTTTAATGATAGTATTGACCAATTCAAAAATAAATACCAAGATTCGCTCCTTGTCACTTTTGAACAATTGGAAATATATGCTATTTTTTTCTGCACGCATATCTGTCGAAGTAAGAATTTGGGATGTTATGGTATTTTGTCCTTGGCGCAAGTGAATATGATCCACTATCTATTTAAGAGCTCTCCTGGAAAGCTATAAAATGCTGTAAGTATTAAAATATATGACAATCTTTAGTCATTAGCCTTTCCAATATGTGATATGAAAAAAGCATTGCTAAGAGCTTTTCATAACCAAGTTTTAGTAAATTGTAATTCCTCGTGCTCTCCAGAATATGAACTCCCGGGTTTTATCTCAGTAACTGAACAATTAGAGACAGGTTCTGTGTTTCTGCTTTCTATATCCACATTTTTCCAGGGTGGCTACTTGAGAACTTGCTGGGTTTCTTCCTTTGAAACACGAGAATATATTTATTGGCCGTTTTGTTGTCCCTTATGAAGTACCAAAATGACGTTTTAAAATGAATTAAGAAAATTTGAAGCAAAAAATAACTTGTCAACATTTTTCATTTTGAATAAGCAGACCAATTGAAGACGATATCAACAAAAATATGAAGGTACATTTTTTACGTATTTTTACAATTACCATTGAATTATTTTCATAAATTTTGAAAGAAATATTTGGATAAAGATCTCATTAGCTCATATATGTGAGTTAGTAAGGGTTGTCTAATGATTAAAACCATATAAATTATTAAAAATGTGTTGCAATCCTGAAGCATAAAAGGGAGGTAAGCAATTATCTCTTAACAGGTGATCAAATTTATCACAAAATTGTTTTGTCTTTACATGTGTAATAAAACAATAACTAGGAATAAATAACTTTTCTTAATTACAATAAACAGTGAATAAAATAAATCCATGCATATGTCTAAGAAATGCATATTATCAATCCTTTTTCTTATTTTTACATTTTCTGACACATAAGATTTATTATGTTGGCTGTTGTGTGACTTTTATTTTCATCTCCTCCCTTTTGAATCATTTGAGTCTTGCGAAAAAATAAAAAGACTCAAATAAATTCTCTAAAAAATTTCTAAAAGAATAAATTCACAGAAAGTGAGGGGTATACAGAAAAAAAATCAATATTTCTTTAGAATTCCTTGCAAAAAAAGAAGAAATTCGTGATATGTGTTTCGTGCATCTAGAATATAATTCTGCTGTAATCCCCGTAGGGTTTTCCATGAAACTCGAAACAGAGTTGATTACGTTCTGAAATATGAATCCACCAAATATTTCTTTTTTTAAAATGTGTGAAATAGAAATGATAAGATAAAAAAATGTATTTTCTTATCATTTGTTTTCATTTTTTGTCCGTCCAACTACTTTTTTTTTATATATTTTGACACTTCTTGCAAAATATTGTAATGTTTGTACACACATCATTTTCATTTGCAACTTATTCTACTTAGAAAATTTCAATTTATATTTATGTATTATTGTCTGCTTTGCTTGAAAAAATGTCAATCAATGAGCTGTATATGCTTCTCTTGTGGTATTTTTCATGGTAAGTATGTGCATGTTTATATACTAAAATTCTTAAATGAACAAAAGTTATAATTTCTGTGAAATATATCACTATCGAGATTCCTTTAAAAAGATTTGGCATGTCCGTCACATTTATGCCCACAGTGATATTTATTTTTATGTAAATGACAAATCATTATTTTTTGAATCGGTATAAAACTATTGTTTACAAATTTTAAATCATCAAAAACTCTAGATAAGAAGTCAAGTACAGGATAAATATTCATAGAGTAGTTCAATATTTTTGAAATTGCTGTACATGAACTTTTTATACTTGAGAACAAAAAAAAAACGTTCAGATTGTTCATGAAAAATGCAACACTCATCTTATTTTATTCAATAATGACTGAGATCGAATCTAAGAACTTTTATTCCGAAAAGCATTATCTTACCACAAGCCAATAGTAGTTCAAAAATTAATATCTATATGTTGGTTCTTCAAAATATTATCTTAAAAAATAAGCTAGATATGTGCATAAAATTTTTAACTCTGCAGATAAATAATCACGAGCTTATCTTAATCATCAATTTTTTTAATTCAAGGGATAATTTAACAAATGGTAATTAATACAAGCAAACATATAAATACTCGTTTCTCGATAATTGACTATGTTATAGTAAGGATTTATTTATTACTTCACATTTGAAATAATTTTTATTTAAAGTATTAATTTTCAATATGAAAATAAATAGTCAGTAGACTACATTTTATAGTTCCTGCAGAAAAACAATTTTGAATAAAAAATATTACATAGTTATTTTATTGTGTATTCTCATATCACTCTAATAGTTATGAAATTTTTAAATGCAGAAATCGGAACGTTTTTCATTTGGATTCTAATACATTTCGGACTAGTAACATATAGGAAAAGGCGAAAACGTATTTGCCTTTTCAGAAGAGGACAGAATAATATTTTAGCGAGTATCAAAAAAAAAAAATTATAAATATCACTTTTTTAATAATAAGATGTGAAGTTGTTGAAAGAAATGAGTATGCGGTGAACATTTTTCTCTGCTTCTATTGGTAATGATAGATAATAATTTTTATATGAGAAAAAGATAAACACGCTTCATTTTTGAAGAAAAAATTCCAGGGAGGAATGTTTCATTGTCTAAAACAACTGCACTGCGGCATACGTAACATTACAGGAAATTTCAATCAGCACTGAATATGGGTTAAATTAATACAGACGCTAAAAGCAACATTTTTAAAATGAAATGTAGTTTTTAATTTCTCCAACGAGTGACCGAACCATAAAATAAGCTTACTCTCTTCCACGCAACCATTCAACCCCATACAAAAATTGAACGACAAATAGAATAAGTGTAAGTAAAATAATAAAAAAGATATTAAAAAATAGCTTGTTTTGAAAAAATAAAATAACTCGAACTCAATTTGAAGCAAACATTGTTCTAGCAGAGATTTCAAGAAATTCCTTGCCAATTTCAACCACAAAAAGATTATTTTCCTCTTTTTATTACAGTAAAAACCATTGAAATTCTTCGTAGTGCTACGATGTGAAGATGGCAACGACAGCATATATAAATGACAAGGAAGAAGCCTTTCATCATCTGGGATTCTTCGCTTCGAAATGAGAAATTCCTGCTACATTGTACTCGAGAAGATGTATAATTTCACGTTCGAACTCCTTTAAAAATAGCCCATAATACGTAATCTTAGAACCATAATGGAATATCTTATTGAAGGAACTTCAATTTGGTGAAAGGCATCACATTCCAATCAGGTCTGCTGTCGAGAGTAACGTTTTAAGCTGTCAGCTCATTTTGTACTTTGGGTGCAAGTTATTAGAAGTTATTGTGATGTTGGTAAAAGAATTCCAGATATTCTAAAAGTTCCGAAACATAAATTTTATAACTGAAACCTAACACTAATAACAGAGATTGCTCCGAAAGTTTGTTTATGCATATGAAGAACTTTAAACTTTTCAAACAACTTTTCGTTTTTTACCCTAGAATATTACATATATATTTTATATAATAATAATTAAAGAATATATATTTTTTATGATTTAATATTATCTATATTAAGTGTAACAGATTAAGTTTAATGAGGCATCAATAAATTAATTTTTTTTCAATTTTCAGAATTTTTGTTTTGTAGTACAAAATATTTTATAACAAAAATGTTGATTTATACATCTATGCGAAGCACTCATTTTTACTTTATAAAATACTGGCATTATACAGTTTCATTTTAATTTCATGAACTGGATCATATTTTTAACAGTAGGATATTTAGAAACATTTTTATGCATGCAATATAAATTTATAGCAACACGATACGTAAAAAACGTTGATTTTTATAAGCATTGACACAAAAAAATCATCAAACCTATAGTACCATTCACGTACTTTGAATTCATAATAGCATGAAATTTTAAATTCAGTTTTTCTAAAAATTAAGATGCCCTAAAAATAAGAGGATCGTTAAAATTAAATAACCACTTAAAAGTAAACACATATATGCATAATAATTATGAAATATTATTAAAAATGTTTACAAAAAAATCTTACTTCCCAAATAGTTTTGTTTGTCATAAAAAACCAAAGATAAGTCGATTTTTTCCCCTTTGAGCACTAGGGGACTAATTCTTCGCCGCAACAAGCAGAAAACATCTACTCAGTTATAAGTACCCAATTGGCACCAGGAAATCAGGTCACGGATGCGAGTAACATTTCCCACGTCATTTTACACCAATATTCCGTTTAGTGGGTGTCCTCATTTATACATCATCTCAGAAGAAAGTACAAGGAAACACAAAGAGAAAAAAAAGAATTCATGCATGAACTTGGATTCGAACCCGAGACCAACAGCCGAGAAGTCAGGAGCATTAACCATTCAGATATTGGGTGGCTCAAGATATTTATTGGTCACTTCTGATTGCTTACTAGAAGTTTTTTATTCGTTTCATTACAGCAATAATATAATTAATGAAATTATTTTATGATATAAAAATTTATAATTTCATTCGATTTTAAATTTTTTAAAGTATAAATATTATTCTTTTGAAAGTTTGATTTGTTTCATGGAAGACAAAAGTTTCCAAAATTCTTATATTTTATTTATTTAATGGCATCGTTTCGTTTTTTGTAGAATAACGAATGAATTTGTTTTGAAGAAGGCTTTTTCCATTTTTCGGTAGTTGGTCGACATTCAGAATATCGTTATTTCCTTCCCCATTGTTGGCCTTCGTACATCATTACGCAAAGCAAAGAATGACTAATAGTTCTTCAAAAATCCAACGAAATCGGAATTTCTCGAATGCGTCAAAACGAGTTGTAAAGAGTGTATAACCACATAAATAGAAAGTGAAGCACGTGATTTATGAAAACGCCGAGATGATTCCAATGGAAATTAATGAATAACTTCGCAATGCGTTTGTCCTCGACAATCCAAAGTTAGGATGAGATTTATAGCTTGTTTTCCATTTGTTAAAACACGGATTAATCTTTTTTTTTTTCTCCCTGCTGTTTCTGAGCGTTTTATGACTTGGAAATGTTAAATTTCCTCCTTTTTTTCATTGTATTTCAAACTAGCGAGATATTGGCACGTTTCCGAATTTTGAAACGAAAATGAAGCACTGAAAATGTATTTTCTTTGGTAATTTGGATTTAGTTTGTCGCTCAACAGTAATTTTTTACGCGCTATGGTTAATTAGACCAGAACCTAGAGTTTAAAGTGGATTCCAAACCACTGCAAACATCCAAGCACAAGGTAGGATTTGAACCCACGAATTGTTGAACCGAATATCAGAGTGCCAAACTTTCAGCTACTAGCTCGGCATGGTAGTTAGGACAGAATCACAAAAAAATTTTAAAAATACACTAAAACACTTAAAAAAAGAAATGCGTTTTCATGTCTATATGCTTCCTGTCGTGTGTATAAACAGACAGAACCCTTTGAATAGAATATTAATAAGAAATTAAAATTATTCAGTATTAATTATTAAGTGTGAGCAGGATTTTAAACTTATAATTACCAGCAAAGCATTATATGCATACCTATATGTATAACCCAATATAGTGGACAATCTAATGACCAAAAATTATAAGGCATTTTAATATTCACCGTGTGAATTGCTTTGCAGAAGGTCTTTTCATAGAGAGTGGGCCGTACTCACATGTCACGCGAGTGAGAATTCGGAAAACTCTCAACACCCACCATTACACAATTGAAAGGAAAACGTATAAACTTAACATTCATCTGAAATTGTCCAAAAGCTGCAAGGACCTCTTATCTTACGATGAGAAGAACGCTATTTTACTGTTTGTGAATCACTATATGCATATTAATAATAATTATTAATAGTTTTAATATATATAATTTCAATTTACTTTCCAGCAAAATTTTTTCATGCCTGGAATTTTGATGTATTCATAATGATAATAAATATTAGTTTGGGGGAAAATAAATCCATTATTTTTACTTGAGCTTCAAGCTTTATTTACAAGTTTTTGATTAGCTTTGTTCGAATGATTTCAAACTGTGTTGTCACTGCTATTTAGCTCCTGGATTGGATGACATGCCGATTCAACTTCGGACATTTTTGTGATTTTTATCAATATTTTCAACAACTTATTACTCTTGCGAAGTGGATCTTTAACATCAAATATACCTGAAGGAAACAATAAAACTCAAATTACATGTAATTGGTTGTTACAGTATCGAGTGTATAAACACCATTCTCGATTTTCTAGTACCTGGTTTGTATTTTCGGCTTTATCTAAGAAAAAATGTGAATGTACGGGATATTTTTTCTTTGTTGATTTACATTTTTAACACCCTTTACCTTATAACTGAATAGACCAAATAAAAAACAGCAAAGTATGTTTATAGTGTAAAATGTTATCTTTCCAGCAACCACTTAAATTTGAAATTGTATGACTGATACTTAAAAAGGTATCAAACACTAAAGTCACGGACCAAAAAAATAGTGCATTTCTTTTTCCCTAATCTAATATTTTTGTTGCCCTTTTGGCTAATATATTCCAGATTGAATAATGGAATACTTAATTGTAATGTAATAAATGAAGGAACGTAAATTTCATTACTTAATAATTTGTTATCTATGAAGATTTGGTTTGTAAATTGTTTTGGGTTTCTTTTACAAGAGCATTAAAATGCGAGGCAAAATCTTCTGAAACATGAACATCCTATAACTATGAGCATTATTATGTATACAAAAATTATATGTACAAGGTAGAATGTATTTAATTGTATACTTGAGGAATTTATGCATTTCATACTTTTTGCAGTTATTTCTCTATGTTAAATTAAAATTAAAATGTTTCTAAATAAGCAAAGAAATTTTAGTACGTTTACTTATTTTTTAAATTATTTTTAAATTTATCACTTTATGAAAATAAATGAATAAGAATAATATACGAGGGACTCCACAATATTGAAAATTTTATTGAGATGTATGAATAGGCAAAGAATTTTATTTTAAATTGCATTTACTTATACTTGTACTTATATGAAAATTTGCATTTACTGATTTTTCACACAAATATCTGTTAATTATATATATAGATAATCTGTGTTAAAAAAATATGTTAATATTCAGTAAATATTTACTTATTTTATTTTTCTGTGTAATTTCTTAATTTCTTAAGTACTTATATTTAAATTTTAAAATTTGTTTTATTTCCTATCCTTACTAATTCGTAAAATTTTATCTTATACATGAATAAACTCTCTTATTATATTCACAAAATATATTCTATAAATTTTTCTAGAAATAATAACGTTTTTCAAAATAAAAAAAATTTACAACACCCTCATAAAAAGATTTTTTATAATATATATAATAACTGAAAAATTTATAAATCAGAGTCATTTTCTTTTTTTTTTTAAAAGGTTAAGAATTTTGAAATTATATTCCTTTTAAAGGCATTAAAACTTTTGAAGTGAGAAATAAATTTCAGTATGATTACAAATTGAAAATCGCTGTAAAATTATCAAATTAAAAATGGAATTTGAAATATTTTTTGCTCTGAGATCACTTTCTATACAAGTAGATTAATACCAACAAGTTTCTAAAAAGCAGGTATTATTAAGCTCACAGCTTTGACATAAAATAATAATATTATTTCCTTGATATAAATGTGATAGTAAATTAAATAAATATAAATCAGTGAAATAGAAGTCTCCCTGTTGTAATAACATCCACACAATCAAACAGCAAAACAAATCCCTACAGAATGACAAAAGAAACACATTTTCTTAGAAATAATTTTAAATTATGGTATGCCAAATATATTTCATTCTAACTCAACTTCAATTAATGTGATATACAATAAAACACTTCTTTTATTTCAGAAAAAAACAAACGTTTAAAATTATCTTACCACCAAATAATTTACACATAAAATGATAAAAAGAAAATATGATTTTGCATCGAAGTTTCGCGACATCAAGCCTTCATCAATAACTCAGAAATAATGAAGAGTATTTGATAAGCATTTGGAATGAGATTTTCCCAAGGGTTTTCTAGATTCCTAGTGTGAGGGGAAAAAAGGCCATAATTCTGTTTACATCCCTACCTCCTTAATTAGAACGGGGAAATCGGAAAGGAGAGAAAGAAAATCAGCAATTCTTAAAGTGTTTTTTTCTCTCAGCTAGCAGAATTAAATTATTTTTATTCTTTCAGACTATTTTTTAAAGAAAGGTTTGTTATATTCTTGAAACTTGCATTTAACTGCCTGTATAAGTTTGTGCTATCCGGTATTTTATAACCGATTTTAAAATAGATAAAATATTTTATAACATAGACATGATTTCGTGATAATGAAAGACTAGTTTTTACACTAAAAATTCAAAGTATATAAATATAACTGACTTTTATTTCTTCAAACTTTTTCATTATTTTGAATTATTATTTCAATATTTTCTTTTTTTAAAAATTAAGAGAACAGATATTATTTTCTTAAATCCTTAGTTATTTCGCTTGTTTCATTTTGCAATATAATGCTTGGAATAAACAGATATTTTTACAAACTTATATGTATATCTTGTATGTTAAAATATCAATTATGCATAGTTCTTGCATTCAATTCTATATAAAAATGTAACCATTTAACTTTAAAGAATATTAAGTAATCTCATTCGTTGCAAATGACTTGATCCTAAAAATAATAACTGATCACATAAATAATAACAATAATTGAAATTAAGATAAAAAAGAAACTTAATAACTCCTAAAATAATTATATAATAAGAAGTTTTTAAATTTTAGAAAAATCAAGGCAAGAGAAACATGGATCAAATTTAAAAAAACAAAATTCAGTTGACTTAATGAACTGAATATGAAAAGTTGTTAATTTTTCAATTATCTTTTTATTTAATCATCCAAATTATAAACTATAGTATAAATTATTATCTAGGTATTAGAGCTTTCTTATTATTTGTAGCTACTTTCATGTGATAGGTGGTTCTATATATCTATGTAATAAATATAGCACTCTTATGTTTTTCTTCTACTGTTTTAATACAGTGTTTACTAAGGAAAGACTGATGTTTCAAAAGATGTGAGTACAAAGAGTATAAATTTGTACCAATTTGTTATTGTTTACACAATCATGCAATTTTTTAATATAATATGTGATATAAATATTCTTAAATACGTAAAATAAATACATGGGTGAAAAATCTGACACAATTCTATATTAGATACAATGATCATATAATAAAGAGGCTACAGTTATAAAATAATATGAAAATACTTTTGTGAAATAGTTGTAAACTAATAAATATTTGAGAATAAATAAATAAAAATATTCCATTGTGAAAAATCTGACTTAAAAAGATTATAAGATATTTGCTTTTTATTAGATTTAATTTTACATTTACGAAATTATTTACTTGTGAACAAGATTCAAAATTAAATTTAAGGCGTTAAAAAGAACGATAATTAAGTTTGGGAATTTGCTTAATTAATTTTCTTAATTAGGATTTTGAGAATTTAAATATTCTTAAGGTATTTTATGAACACTTTTACGTTTGTGTCAATGCATTTTTTGGAAATTTTGTTTGAGCTTTCAAATATTTATAGTTTAAGAAATTTATTCTTTAATTAAGATTTAATTAAAACTACTTATTGACAAGTGGGAATGCAGTTATATATATATATATAACTGCATTCCCACTTGTCAATAAAAAAAAAAAAAAAAAAAAAAAAAAAAAAAAAAAAAAAAAAAAAATATCAAAATATATCAATTGCAATATGGTTTTTTTTTTTTTTTTTTTTTTTTTTTTTTTTTTTTTTTTTTTTTGAGAAATTAACTTTCCCCTTCAATGAAAAACTGGTATCTTTCCCACACAATATTTTAATATGTTTAGAGAAATATCATTTCCAAACAATTTCATTTATAAATACAGATTGGTAGTAAACTTACTTAAAAAAGTACGTACCACTTATTTTTTATGTTTCAATATTTTAATACTCTTATCATCTCTGAAATTAAATAAACTTCAATGGCAATGCAAAGGTTTTTTATTTTAAATGTTTGATTTAGTTTAAAGTGGGACTGATTGTTTGCTCTGTAAACATCTGGATATAAATACGTGATATTGCTTAAGAGAGAATTTTGTATTCTTCGAGTTTCAGCTTCAGAAGTTAGATACAGTTTCAAAAGAGTTTTACCAAATGCTCGTTTTCAGGTTTTCTCATTTTTACTAAAATAGAAAGCATTAATAGAATTAAAATAGAATGTACTTCAATTGGTACACATACTTTCTATGTCTTTACTTGTTTCCCAATATGCAACTCATTAAAAGAATTCTAATCACAAAATTTTGATATTATGAGAACTAGTTAAACTTATGCAACAACCTTGTCAAATTGTGTAACCACATCTTTTATTAGCATTTATATATTTGGCCTAGAAAAACGACAACGTTCTTCAGAGTGAAAGGTACCAGGTTCGATGCCAGATACCGTTGAGCAGTAGAAGATGGTTACGCTGCTCTCTTTTTCACATAGAATTTCAGTGGCTGAGTAGCTTCACTCCACTTCCCGTGAACACAAGCAAAGTGCCGTTCTTGTAAAGATAAGCAAAGCGAAACATTGACAGAAATTTTTCATGGGTAAATGGTGATTAGGAGGATGACCAATCTCTCACCCATCTAATTGCTAGTGCTCCGTAGGCTGACTTCGTGTCCTCATTAATCTGTGTCATCTAAAGTTTTTCCGTTTGTATGGCGTGGATCTGGAAAATAGGTTGTCAAATCAGGTAGTATCTCGTCATCTGGCTCAAAATTACGTGACACTTGGTGATGATGGGAAAGTATTTCAAACTGTTAACGTTATGGTACTTTGCGGGGCTCTCCTACACCGCTACGTGTGTAGGAGAGCCCCTGTGGATGTTTGGGAGTTTTTTGCGCGTTTTCTTCCTTGCGACACGTGAATATGAACCACTTTTTATGAATAATCCTCCCAGATGAAAGTAAGTCTATGGATATTAAGTTACCGTCTATCAAATTAAAGTAGTTAAGCTTCTAACAAATTTAATTAGTGTCTCTGATTGCTATGTTAGCTATTTATGGTAATATTAAAAGTTGAAAAATTCCCCATTTAAATAATATCAAAACAAATATTAAAATCATGAACTCCCAGAAAATGTTATCTGTAGTTATTTTGGAAGCCATATTCTGATAATTTAACGAGTCATCAATATCCAGTGGCAGACCACAAATAAACCGTTTAGTAACAAAATAGAAACACGTGTGAAGAGTTACAAAGCTTATAAAAAAACTGTTGCCGGTAGTGATATGGTAGAACGAAAAGAAATAAAAACAGAGTTGGAGGAATTTGTTGTTATCAACTCAGGCATCTGTTTTAAACGTCAAAATGAAGAATCGCTTCTATTTAAAGAGGCTTTCCGTAGAATGTTGAGTGGAAAAAAGCACCGTATCATTAGATTTTCCTCGACAAAATCAACGCCAAGATGCTTTATAAGCTACGGGTGTCATCACTTAAATAATGTATAATTAAAGATTTTTAGCTTTTTTATACTATTAGATTTTTTATGAATGAATTAAAAAGAAGTGTAAATGTAAAATACGACATGGACTATGAGCCGTATTCACGTGTTTCTGTGGTAAGACAGATTAGAAGCACCCACATTGAAAAACGCATGTGGAAGAAAGAAACTCAATATAACTTCAATCGAACCCAGGAACTTTGAAGAACAGTGTTCGACCACTTGACCAAAGTGAGAACACAAAGAGAGATTTTTATCTTTTTGTATGTATTCTTCTTTGATTTTTTCCAATTTTTTTTATGAGAATAGTACTTTTCTATCACGTTAAAAACGTTAATAGCTTGGGATTTACAACGCTTTTACATTTGTTTTTTTTTTTTTTTTTTATAATTCTCTTTGTCTCTGTCTCTCTTTTGAATAGGCAAACATTAAGAAGAAAATGATTACGCGTTATTCAAATTGCAGTGGTCTTCATAATTTCGTGTACTTTAAAATTGTTAATTTTTATAAAATTACTATGTATAAAAAATTTGTGGACTGTAATTAATGCAGTATATACTGGACGAATCTCATTTCATGGATGGTTATACATCACTCTCGTGGGAGTTATATATACTTCAACTTTTCAAGCATCTAAATTTGACAATTATATGGAAGATGGAATATTCCGTTTGCTTACATAAAGATCAGAAATGCCTCAATGATTCAGTAATCCTCATACATCAACAAATATATCCTCTGTTACACACTGCATTCACAACATTCTATTGTGCTATTTTAAGATGTTTAATTTCTAACACCTTAACATAATACAATAGATCCTATCTTTTAATCCGTTCTATTCATTTAGTAAACTATTCAGTTTAGAAAAGTAATTCTGTACTGAATAGCTTAATAAATGCATTGAATGGATGTACCAAGACGCACCACAACACACCAAAAGAGAAGTAATAGACATTTCCAACAAACTCTCTATTATTTCAATCCGTTCAATACATTTAGTAAACTATTCAATGAGGAATCTTAATTCTGTGCGGAATATTTTACTAAATATATTGAATGGGTATACTAAGATCAAGAAATCAGTTCCATCCTGTCCAGACATCCAAAGGAAGGATATTAGACTTAATGTCCTTTTGCCACTTCAGTACGACATTCCTCGTCTGTTTCCTGTAGCTATCGTGTTAAAACCATTGTAAAAATAAATAAAATATTAAATACTTCAATTTTCATCACAAAATTATTCTTTTGATGTATTATTTTCCTTTATGTTATATATTAAGAATATGTACACAAAATTTTCTATTTCAAAAATTCTCTGCGTTTCGTATGCTTGAAATATTTGTGGAGAAAACTAATGAAACTTAGAAATGTTAGAATGTCATATGTTTAATAAGCAAATCTTCAGAAAATTATAAATGATAAGCAAAAATATCTCACTAAAATAATCCGAGAGTTGGCACTTATTTCCATATTCATTTTTTTCCTCTTTATATTTTCCTTGACTGATGAGGTGTTCCTAAACTATAATATAAAAAATAAGCCATTGGGGGAGAGTGGGGTTTTCTCGACCGACTTCCTTCACGCAGCCATTAGTTACCATAATTGCGAGAGCCCGCTGTCACGATACAGGAAAAGGAAAGCAGACCGGAAAATAAACCTTTTAAAATGAGATATTTCCCACTGCAAATCCGTTTCGACAACTAGAAAATATTTCAAAATAATTGGGAGAAGTAAAAGTTCTTTTTTTTTCAAGAGTATTTTTGACACTTAATTTATTTCTAACTTTTTTAAATGACTCCATTTCAGCCTGTCAAATTTTAAAAAGAAAATGATTTCATGAGTTTGCATCATATTTTATAAAATGAAATTACTGTTTGAAAAAAAATCTATTGGGAGATGGCTTAACAAGATTAGAGTAAAAATGGAAAGATATTTTCCAAATTGATGCGATTATTGGACTGCTGCGTTACATTTGATTTGATTGATATTACTCATTTCACTCAACTTATTAAAGGCCCCAGACTTATTCAAGAGTGATTCCATAAAATGCATTAATGTTTCATGCAAAAAAATCTTATATTATCATTATGAAATATTTTTAAAACTGAATAAAATCCATTTAATAATTTTTCACAGATAATTTATCTAGTAATATGTTTACTATTAGACACTATAAATGATTTTAAGTGTTACGATATTGCAACAACAAATAAATAAAAAACTGTATACTTTCATTTTGCTTTGTAATTGTTAAAATTACCAAATAAAATTAAAACGTAGCAGGGCTGACATCTACCAGATGTCTGATTTGGCTGATAGACTTCCAAAATACTGAAAAATAGAGTGCAACATGAAAAAACATTTATTCAAGAACGGCACAAGTTACATGTAGAGATTTTTAACCAACAACTGAAACAAATGGCGAACATAAATAGCAACTCGCGGCAACTCCCTCTTCCTCTGATTGGTTGGAGAGGTGATGCCATTCGCAACAGTAATAGATAAGTTTCTTTATGTAGAAAATGTTTTTTTATGTTAATAATAAATAGTTTCTTTTTATTTTGTGCAATTATTATTAACAAAAAACTTTTTTAATCGTAGTTATTCCATTGTTTGTCATAAATAGTTTTAAAATATAATTTATTTTAACAACTATTTTTTATCTTCCTTAAAGTTATTTTTAATAGATTATAATTTGAAATATAATAATAGATTTTAAAATATTATAGTTTGAAACATTTTGTATTTTAATAATTGCTTTTTACTAATAAAATGTTTTACTTTTATATGTTAATAATGCATAATAGTTCGTTTTTGTATTGTCAAATTTTTTTTACCAAAAAACGTTCCTTTATTTATATGCTAATAATGCATGATAAATTGCTTTTGTACTTTCACATAATCTATTTCTGAAAGAAAAGCATCTAAATCCTCGATTTTTGTCAATAGATTTTAGAATAACAATTTACAAAAAACGTTTTGTTTGTAGTTATTTCATTGTTTGGAATGAATAGTTTTAAACTGTGTATATGAAATAGTATTTTAACATCAATTTTTCATCGTCATTACAAAATTTTTTATTAAAAGTAATTCAAAAAAATGAAATTTTAAAATTACAAAATATAGGAAATTCGGAAATTATCAAAATTTGAATGCTAGAAAGATTAGCATTAGCTAATTTCATATTTAAAACAGGCTCCTTTCAAATATTTACAAAAATCAATCATCAATTAAACTTCAATAGGTTCACATGTTTTAATAAATCCTATCAACAAACTTTTTTATTCTTTTTTAACATAAGTTTTCAATTAATTCTAAAAATTACATTATGTTTTCCTCAGTTTTTGAAAAGTATACCAGAAATTCTTACACTTTTAAAATATTCTTATATTTGGAAAGCCGAATTTAATAAGAATGTATAATGATTTTGCAAATTATTTACTAAGATCATAACAGCATTACTTTTGTAAACACAAAGTAATAAGTTCAAATCATTCACAGTAAATTATTTTTTGATAGATAATACTATACTTTGTTAAGTGATATAAGTAACGACAATAGCAAAAGAGCTAAAAATCCTCGGTTTCATCAACATAGGCTAATATAAAATGGCAAAATGTTTTGCGTATATTTGGCTTATATGAAATTTTATTTATATTTACCAAACCTTTATTATAGTTTCTTATATAAATTGCTTTTAATTACCAAATAGTAAATACTATTCAGGTCTATTTCAAGACAATTTTGTTTTTAACAATAGAGAAATAGAAATGATAATTTAACATTCATTTCGGATCAGAAATTCATGAATTTCCCGAACTTGTGATGAATCATCATATCATCATGAACCATCACAGTTGTGATGAATCAAAAATATTAAATATCCAAATTAAACATAAATTATTTCGAGACTATTTTGTTTCTAACAATTGGAAGACAGATATCTCAAAATTTGCTTCGGAATTGAATTTGGTAAATTTATTCAACTTGGGAGAACATCATTTCAAAGACAAATGGTACTTATTATTATTTACTTAGTTAGTGCCAGATTTTCGCCAGATGTTGAAAGATGTGTTCCTTTAAAACATGCAGTTATCTAAATAGTATGTGAATCTTGATAACCAACAAATGTTTAACATAAAATTTCTGACTGAATATGATAGTGGCTTAGAATCACTTTGAAAAACACGCAAAAACGAACTCTGAGAGCTACCAATCTAATCTATTATTAATGAACCTCATCAAAAAATAAGTATACTTACTTTATGTTGGGAATTAATTCAGAAAAACAAAGAAAAATGGTAATCGAATGCAAGATTCGCTTGAAACAGTAATCACATTAGGGTAATGTTAGGGCAGCGCCATCTAATAGACATTTCATGTTAGCGCATCTGGTTGCGGTACGGTTACATATCTGGATGCTCATTAATTTCCAGATCAGTAAATGAGAATATAGTGGTAACGAAAGATGTTTGCAGGAACACATGAATTTGTGGATGTAATCCGAGAAATTATAAAATTCATCATTGCAAGATAACTTTGGTAGTGATTAAGTAAGTGAAGATGCAGAAAACTGTTATAAAAAGATTGCGCATGAGATAAAAAAGATTAGCTTTTATTTTAACCAACTGATACTAAATATTTTAAGTATACTTTTGGAGCAATAATATTTAGAAATTTTATTTTCTACACTCAAAAAAATTGAATCCTGCATAAATGTTGTATATTGATGCACTCAGTATAAAATTTTATATTTCAGTTAAGACCATGATGCTGAAAATTGTTACTTCGAATTTTTTACATCAGACATTGTTTCTTAAAATTAGTATGAGAAGAAAAATATTTAAAATATCTTTGTGCCAGATTAATGAGTTTATTTTTGGAATCTTCTTACTGATTCACTAGTTCATTGATAATTACTTGAATACTAATCTGTTCCATGTTTACAAAGCATTAGTTTTTGTAAAATTTAAGAATTATAAAAAGATCCCTCTCTAAACTTTTAAAGTGCACAGTAAGTGGAAGAATTTCGTTACTATAATTTATTATGTGGTGACAAAGAATTCTTTGAGAAGAAGTTATACGACATTGTTGTCAAAGATGAAAAATAATTCGACAATTTAAAATGAAAAGAAAAAAATATCTCACTAAAATAAAATTTTATTATATTTCTTTAAATTACTAAGAATAGGACTTTTATTAACGAACAACAACAATGCTAAGTGTTGTTGAAGTCAACCATCCTCACGGAGTGATTTATTAACTTATTCTTTGTTTATTTCCTGAAAATTCTTCTTCTATGTAATGACTAGAGTAAAGTATAATAGCGTTTTAAATTTAATTGAAATATTTATTTAATCATGATAGTTATACATAAATATTATTGCAGTTATATGAATATTAATACAAGATTACGAGATAAACAACATATTTGTTTAGTTTTATAAATAATTTATATATTTTATACATATATTATAGCTTCATATTAAATAAATATTTATCTTTTATTATTTAAATACTTATACAGTAATCTCCCTATTGTTCGTTTTGCGATTTATTCTCAAGATTATAAAATGAAGTAAATTCCTGATGAGAAAAATTGTTTTAATCTAAAAATATATAAATAAAAGTAACTTTTAGATATAATAAAAATGAAAGGCTATAAATTTGCAAGTGATCATAGATAAAACACTTCTCAAAAGTTATCGTACACTGAAATATTTTCTTAAAATACTTTAAGTAAAATTATCTGTTGACACATTTTTTTTTCTTCATTTTGGTAACGTTTAAAAAATCGTTTGGTTTCATCCTTTGCTGTGTTAATAGTTATACTTTATAAAATATTTAAAAAAATGTCTCATAGTCTTAAGAAAACTACAAACATTATACAAAAATTGATAATTTTTCATCATAAGGCTGAAATATCTGTCCAGGATATCTCTAAATTAATACATTTACCTCGTTCTACAGTGCAGTATGTGATAAAACGTTTCAAAGAAGAAAATCGGAATCAAAATAACGTTAGAAGTAATCACCCGGCAAAGTTATCTGAGGCTTAGAAAATTTGAGAAAAATACACGATTGAGTGCTCTAAAGATTTCCACAGAATTAACTGAAAAATGTTCTACCTCAATTCCACCTGAAACTGATCGACGAGTACTCAGATCAGCGGGATTACATGGGCGCTCTGCTCGAGAAAATTTTTTATACGTGAAAATAAAAAAAAAATAGAAAAGAAAAGAAAAAGCTTAAACTTTCCTACCCAAATTTAATGATAAATAAGGAAGACATGCATTGTAATCATCTCTTATTTGCAGATGAAATCAAATTTAACATTACTGGCTCTAATGGGCGTATAATTGCATGGAGAAAAAAATGAGGAACTTAGTCCAAAGACCTTGGTTGGAACATTAAAGCATGGTGGAGGTGTTCAAGTGGTGGGATGTATGTAAGCCTCAGGATTAGGTAATTTGATATTAATTGAACGCATATTGAACCATGCTCCTTACTTAAATATTTTAAAACATTATTTAAAATTATCCGCCATAAATTTAGAAATTGAAAACAACTTTGTTTTTTTATCAAGTTAATGAGGCTAAGCCCATAATCTTCAACGTTGGCCTTTCGTGCCTTAATACTTTTCCCCACTTTCTGAAAACACCACCTCAATCACCAGATATAAACCCGATGGTACTCAATTGAAGAGGACTAGAGGTTAGAGTACGAAGGTACAACATTCATATGAAAACCGAATTAAAAAGCATAATGATGGAAGAATGGGGGAATATTGGTGTGGATATTACAAAAATACTGATGTCTATGTCCAGAGTTTTGAAATCTGTTGCAAATGGTGCAGAATATCCTACAAAATATTAAAAGACAATATTTATTAATACGTGCAATTTTCTTTGAAATGTGTGAAGAGTTTTGTGAAGTAACTTTTCTTTTACTTTTTGATTGCGGATTTTTAAAAAAAAGTTTTACCATGTTCATAAAATATTTTATACAGATTTGCCAAAATATATATTTAGATAATGTTAGAAAATTCTTATTTTCAGATATTAATTTTTATTAATGAATAAAACAATATTTCACTGAAACTCGTAAGTGTATGAACACTTTTGAGAGACCCGTTATACTGCATTCAAAGCAGGTTTGCATTATATTCATTCTATAATAATATATTGCTTCGCAAAGCAGAGTTTTCAAAATTTAGAATTTACATAGTTGATATTCATATGATAAACATGATTGTCTAAAATATACCCCTTTAATTATCATTGATAGAATAAAAATATTACTCAATTTATTTTTTATTTGTAAGTATTGTCTTCATATATGATATTCGAAAATGAAAAATATTTATTATTTTTTCTTTAGTACATAATCCATAAAATAACTAAAAAATAAGCAAATTAGCATCAACTAAATTCTACGTAACTTTACAAAAAGAAAATTTTCTCAACTGATATTTAAATGGAAAATATAATTCCTAATTAAAAAATTGTTTAATTTACATTAATCTAGTAAAATAATTCTAGTGCTTATTGTAATTCGTAAATATCTTCATATGCTTTTAAAAGAAAAAAATATGTGTCAATCCTTTTAGTACACAATTACCAATAAAACAAACAAATTAGCAACAACTAAACTCTCTATAATGTTCAAAATTCAACATTTACATATTTGTTATTTAAAGAGATAATATAATTTTCCTAGGAATAACGGATTAATTATTATTAATATATACGATAATATGCATTTCTTATAAAAATGCATGTATATTAACCTTTTTAGTGATGATCTACAAATAATACCAAAATGCAAGCAAATTAGGAACAACTAAACGCTCCTTTTCAGGAGAATTCATACACGGACCATAGACTCTGTTGTGAAAATCCTCTACCGAAGATTCATTTTCTTTTTGAAGCAGTTGTTGTTGATGGATGACTTAAGAATGGGTCCCTTTTGTGGCACAGTAATTTGCATATTTTCCGACTTATATGTCTTTGTCAGTTGTTGAGCGGAAACGAGTATTGTAATATCACCCCATGGACAAGATAATCGTGCCTTCTCACTGAACTACTTTGCTTAAATTTTTCCTTCATCACATTCAAATGCTAAGTAATTTTATCTCTGGTAAACAACTTATGGGCAACCATTTCAGCATGCGTGTCGTTCAGATTGCTTAAAGGGGTGATTACATACATATTTTCTTTAATTTCTGTCAAAAGTTTTAAGATGTTAACTTGTCAACGTATTGAGTTGAGAATAATTAATAAGCAAATGCTTCACGTTGTGAAATATTTGACGGCTTTTAAGCGTGACATAAAAATACTGAAGATCAAGTGCATAATGAATTATTTCACCTCATCCGTAACATTTACTATGGCATCCGGTTAATGCAGGAAAGTTAAAAGCCTTATCAAGAATTATAAGATGTCATGATTTATGGCTTTAAAGGAAAAGCATTTTCTAACTAATATAGTCTTACTACAATTCAAGAATTTTAAATATTATAAATTAAATGAAAAAACATATTTCCCAAGCAAGCAATAATGAAAACACAAGCTTATTGCTGCAAATTTTAATAATCTCAAATAGTTAGTTTGCCCTGATTTTTCTAAATATGAAACATAAATTTTTAATTGTAAAAATTTTTTATTGTGCAAATTTTAGTTTCATTGTAAAATTTAAGCATTTAATACAAACTAAAAAAATACTTTTTACAGTAACAATTACTTAAATCATCATAAGGAAAAATATGTGCAAAATTATTTTTGACTGGCACACATAAAAATTACATTTTTTTTCATTTAACTTAAGTCAAAAAAATTAATTTATATTTTGAAATTTTCTATAGAAAGTTGTATTTTACTATGATTTTAATTACATGTACACCATATTTGATAAATTTTTATTTAACATATTTTGTCTGCAATAAAAAATTTATAATTGTAATAAAAATGTATTTATTAATTTTAGAATAATAAAACAACAAAATTAGATTCAGAATACCTCAACTAAACACACTTTTAGCTATCTTTAGTGTTAAGAATCAATTGCATTCAAATTTCATTTTCCCATGCTAAGTTGTGTTATTCTATTTCGGCTTTACTACAAAATTTTCTATAAGTGTTATCTTTTTAATCTTACTCTGGATAATAAGAAAAGCTAAGAAGTCTGTGTTACATGTTAAAAATACTTTGTTATTATGAATTTAAAATTTCTTAAAAACTACATTATTAGAAGGGTTCGTGTAATATATTATGAATCATTTCATTAAACCTTTTATATAATTCATCAATGAAGTTGTATATATACTAATATTGTCAAAAAGCACAGATCATAACAGTTTTTAATATTTTATATTCATATATATATGATATCATAACAAAGCTTGGCGCATTTAAGTTTGGTCAATAAATGAAATTTGGCACTTGATAAAATGGGTGAAGTATGCTGGGAGCACTCAAGTAGAGCCAACTAAAACGTGAAAGTCATTCCTTTATGCTCTTCTAAAAGATTTATGCAGTTAAGGGAGTAAAATGCCTTTTAGTGCTCCGGATCTTTGATCTACCACAGCTACCTCACCATCCTATCGTATCACATGTCGCTCTAGGTAGTTCCCTTACCACCAATGCTGATGGTCATTCAATTTCTATAAGCAAGCTTCTAAGTGGAGACAACTGGTAGTTCTCTTTGGATCAGGTGCAAAAGACTTATCTGAAGAAAACCAACTGCAACTCCGTGGAAGCCTCTACCCACGAGACAGAAGAGGAATTTAATAACTCACAAAGAATATTTTTGTGAGTTATTAAATTCCACTTCTTAATTACAGGTTTTTCTAGGAATAAAAATATTACACTTTTTCTAGCATTTTATAAATTATATTTGTATTATTGAAAAATCAGTTTTCACTCAATAGTAAATTTTTAGCTTAATTCATATAATTTCTAACCAATTATTTATAAGCAACCTTTATTTAATGACATAATTTTAAAATACATGCTATTGTGCATGAAAAAAAAATTCATTGCTTTATTTAAAGATTAAAAGTTCAAAATTCTTGAACCAATAAATACGCATTCCTAATTTCAACGGAATAGTTTAAATCATAGAATAATAATCCCTAAAAAGAAATATAAATACTTTTTCCTTTGAAAAAAACCTCTGCAAAATATGAAAACATAATAATACGTTTCATAAAAATATTCATCTCTATTTTCTTCGGACTTAAGAGTAAAGAACTTCCAAAATATTTTTTTGTGCGAGCAGTGAAAAAATGTAAATGTGTTCATTCCAAGCTTTAGCATTCCGTGCATTAAGAATTGGAAACCTCGTATCTTTCGTGCCAAGCGAATATTTCCTTTTTTTTTTTTTTTTTTTTTTTTTTACAAAAAAGAAAAACAAAAAATAAACAATCCTCCTGCATATTAAAAACTTCTTTCTAAAATGTTTCATGCGCTTATAGTTTTAGAGAAAGAAAATACTGGGGAGTAACTCACGTGAACGAAATGAGGAGATGTGATGCGTGAATTTTCAGCTTAAGTAAAAGTCGATAAGGCTCTTTTCTTTTAAAAAAAAGTGACGCAGTTGATTCCTCAATCAATAGTATATTTTATGCCACAGCACTCTCACTTCAACAGTGCACTTGTGTAATTATTTTCATTGTGACTAAAATCTTAGATGTGGATATATCAGAACAATACATAATTGTCAGCAAAAACAATTAAAAATGATTTCGCAAAGAAAACAAAATAACAAAAATATCGCATTTTATTTTTACCAAATTCTTACATCAGATCAGCATTAAATTACAAAAACTATAATTTTGACATGTTGTAGTGTTACTTACTGTTAATGTAACCTTACTGTCTAATGTTGTAAGGCCTTTACTTTATATTTCTTTCGTAAACTGTCTAGAAAATAGACCCAGGAACTTTTGTTATGTAGAACCTTGTCCTATCACTAATACACGGTAAGCCCTTATACTGTACATATTTGAGACTACTTGTGGACAGACCAAAGGTTTTTGACAGACATTTTAATATCCATTGTGTAATTTGCCTTCCAGGAAGACTTCTCATTAATAGTGAATAGTGTTCACGTGTCATAGTGAAGAAAACTCTCAAGCACGTACCTTGACAGACATTTATTCATAAGGGATAACCGCAACATTCATCTCAAGTTGTATAAAAGTGTTTGGGTATAAATCAGACGGCTTTCGTTTGGTGAAAGCTTGTCTACCACTGGGCCATGTTGAATTCTACTGTATTGCTTCTCAAAAATATAGCGAATTGCCTATTAAACGACTATGTCGTGTTCACTAATATTGACTGGGGCATGTAAAATATGTCGGGTTGTAATGTCCTCCATGTTCCCATTAAAAATTAATACTTTGGTGGTGGTTGGAGCCAGGTTTTAGGTCTTTACTGGTTTCAATCTCGAAATTGGAAGATTCAGGTGGTGCTGCCATCTATGAGCCAATAGTCGTACTTCCACCTTCGTATGAGGGTGCTCTATTCAAAAACGGAAGACGCTCTCTCTCTGACTTCATTCGCCTAGTCCCTGTCGGGTGGGCTTGCCGTTGCAAAGTGTCATCAGAAACAACAACACGATTACAAAAATTCAAATTTTTCCTTTATGAGTGATTCCCTGGTATTTGATTAAATGCCCTTTCATCTAAAAAAAAACAACTGCTTGAGCAAAATCATTCAGCACTTTTGTGAGTGCTTAGTATCTTTTGAGTTTTTAATCAAGCATAAAAATGAAATACCTTTTATTATTGAGATGGTTATTTTTCTTTGTCTTTGTAGTTCTCTGTTACTTTAATATTAACATGATTCTCTGTAAATGCAATATATTTATGACTGCCTAAAACAATTTTACGGAGTTAAAAATAACAATCATATTTGTATCATAACAAATTTTTATCCAGTGAACCAACATTCTATATTATAATGACAAACGTTATTTTCTTCATAAAATTATTTAATGCATAATAGGCTTCTTTATCAGTACGTAATGCATCATAATATCATTTCTTTTGAATGAATGTTGAATATCTAGACATCGCAGTTATACTTTTACATATTTTAACCATTATTAACCCATTTTCAGGTAGTCAACGTATAAAATTATAATATCAGATTCTTTGTATTTGGAATAGAGATTTGTGCTAGAAATAATAGGTAGAAATTACTGATAAGAAACAAACAAAAATTATTTACTTAATTAATATTTCTCAGGGGGTGTTTAAGATTTCATATGCTTATTTTTATAGACTTCCATTTTTACTTCAGATATGAAAGTAATGAAGTGTAAGCATCATTTTCTGTGTATAATAACGAGATTTATAATCGCTTTCTAATAAGTTGTAGTGTGTTTAGAGTAGTCTCATTGTTTCGATTGGTATCTTTGGGGATGATATTATCAGTGGTTAGAAACCTGTATTTATAATACAGTTTGCTCATATTGACTTAAAAATTTAACCATTAGTCGTACAGATTGAAAATATACAAAACTATACCTTCCTTTATTTCTTCATATATATGTGTGCACCATTCAACAGATGATGTTCATTAAAATGTTATATAATTTATATATATCAGTTTCAAGCATGTATATTAACATATGAAACTACTATTTTTTTCCTCAATAAAATTAGTATAATTACATACATACATACATATATATATAGTGCATGAGTTATAAATGCAACTACAGTATTAAGCTATTGAACACTGTTGCTTTTATTTTTAAATTATATTAAACAAAATAAATTCTATAAATAAATTTTTTATTTCAATTTTTTTTAAATTTTTGATAGTATTCATGATTAAATATTTTAATAAAATTTTTTTTAGTTACAAACATAAAATCTGATTTTCTGCAATTAAAATTTTTTCATATTTTAATACATGCTAGTATAATAAGAGCTAAACTGAATATTTTATTTAAATATTTATGATTGCATATTAGTTTTCATTCTTTTAATAAAACAGCTTAAAATCTACTGCAAATAATTACCTTTAGTTTTCGAATATAAGTTCAAGTTGCATTTTTTTTTGTATCTATTATTAAGGCAAGATATAAAAACTATTAAATAAAAAAGTTAACTCGCTACATTGACAATGAACTATTTCATAGATTTTTTTTGTAGCGCTTATCTAACTGTGAAAAATATCCTCAAAAATATTCTCGCTCAAAGTAATAAACAAAAGCCTATTTTCCTGGAAAATGCTTGTATCAATTTTAACTTTTTCCTTAAGATACATATAATGATGGAAGTTTAAAAAATGTTTAACAATAAAAAAACAAAAGAAATTAGATCCGTTTACAAAACACATTTTTTTTTATTTTATTATCATTATAAAGCATCATCTTTCTTTCTGTAACAGCTGATCAGATTCCAATAGTACTTTCTAAAAAAAGAGCTTATAGCCAATTAAAAGCGATTCATACTTAATTAAATGCATTTTATAGCACCATATATTGCACATAAAGAAACAAATGCATTTCATTAAAAAATCAAAGTTTATTCTTAGATAAAAAATGTGATATTCTCAAGTGAAAAATTACCTTGGCTATCTCTAACACCCGCATTAAATTATCGATTTTCCCTTCAGTAAATATTTATCCTCAAGACTTAAACTTTACATGCTTCAAATTAAATTTTTCATTTGATATCCGTAATGACAAAGTCGCATTTCTTTTCTCGGTAAACAAGACCAATCATTACATAATTAAAAAGGATGAAAACCCTTTAAACTTTCTGTATATAGCTTACTTTTGAAAAATGTTAATCATTTGCAGCTTAAAGCACATATTGACTAAAGTCCCTAAGCATAAAAATAAAAAAAATAGAGGTCGTTAAGATAGCTGAAGAACTCACTTTTAAAAAAAAGTATCAATAAGCAGATAAGGCATAAAAGAAAGTACGTTGGTCACACAATGCGGTTTATCATTTTCGAAGTGATATTTAATCCACGAGTGGCAGCTCTTGTAAGACTTTATTTTTATAAATGTTATCAAAGCCACAATATGGAAGAACACGCTGCTAATTAGAGATTGTAAGAATATTCATTAATTGAGGCTACTTTTTTATCATACTTTTAACTTGTTCAGTTAATTGTTATTAAAAAGTTATTATTAAAAATGTTTGAGGTTTGTAAATAAAACAGCAAATAGTAGTTGGATTTTTTTCTGATAAAATGTTACTTACATGGAGTGAAGTGAAGAAAGAGATTAAAATTGTGATTTATATATGTAAAAAGCTCTTTGAAGGAAAAAATAAGAATTCATTATATTTTTCTTAATTTTTTAAAAACATTTCTAATAACTCATATATTAACATACCATGTTAAGCCTATCATTTTCCGTCGACCATGTTTATCTGTGTGAAAATATAAATTGAAGTAAAAAATTACAATTTGGTAAAATAATGATATAAATTTGCCATTTACTTAACTTTTTTTTTAAAATTTTGTGTTGTATCCTAAAAGGAAACTTCATATCTTTATCAGCTACAAACAAATTTAATAAGAAGCAGAACACTTGAAAATTCACTTTATTTACGATTTTTTAAATCAGGGCTTCTTCAATAAACGTATGAATGTATTAACGATTGATGACCTATTAGGAAAATCGAAAACTGGTTTGCTACAATACGCAAACAATACTTGTAATTTAAGTGTAAAAAAGATGTTTAAATATAAAAAGCAACTATTCATTGTATTTTGAATTTTTTTTAACATCTTAAAAACAGTTCTAATAACTCATTTATAAAGATACGATCAGGGTAAGTCTACCACTTTCACTGGACCATGGTTTTCTGTGCAAAAAATTAGATTGAAGTAAAAAATTGTAATTTGCAAAAACAGCAATACATATTTCACGTTTACTTAGCTTTCTTCAAAATGTTTTTTGTATTCTTAAATCAAAGTTCATATCTACATCAGCTAAAAATAAATTTAATAAGATGTGGAATGCTTAAAAATTCACTTTAATTACGATGATATTATACTCCTTATTTAAGTGTATGAATGTATTAATGATTTGTGGAGTATTGGGAAAATTGAAAAGAGGTTCTCTACAGTGTGGGCTAACAATAGTTTTTCAAAAATTAGAAAATATCTATAACATTTTTTTAAAAATTATACCGTGTAAATTTAAGAAAAAGATTAAAATATCTTAGATACTTTTTTCTTCCAGCAGTTAAACGGATGACAATTTTAAAATGAGTAAAAGAAACTTATGCTATCATTTTTGAAGTGAGATGAATTCCGGAGCATCTATCGACAGCTATTCACTTCAAAAATAATGTCTACATGGTAGTAAAAGCAATTTTAATATGAATGCGAATTAACTATTGTTTAAATTTATTATAAATGTAACCATACATAAAATTCTGAAAAAAAACATATAGGCATTGTTTTAAGTAATTTCTGATACTTTTTTGCGGTCGTTCTAAATTACATCCCAGATAAAATTTTGGTGGACACATAAAATAAGAATATTTATATACATTATATTTTACATTTAAGCTTCTGTTCGTTAATGCATATTGGTAATTATGTTTTGTAAATTTGTTGTAAATATTATATTTGAAAAAATTTATTTCCCTATTTGCTTATTACAATTCCATTCAATACTTAGTTAATAGTAAGAAACTACACAAATGCAAAAAATATCGTAATTTTGACCTTCTAAAACTATTGACTAATCCATGATCAAGTCTAAATAGAGGAATTCGTAATAGTTGATATTCCAAACGCAAATAAGATTTGGTAATTGGAAAGAGAAGACGTAATATATTACTATTTGTCTCATGAGACAGAACATTTCCTAAATGTGAAAGGAATGGCCAAATGCACTTTCAAATGTACCTCAATATATAGGTGCAAGAACTTCAATGAGTTCTTCATAAATGTATCAAGCATTTGAAATATTCAGTAAATCGTATGATGTACATTATTTAATAAAATTAACACTATACATACATTAAACATAAATTTGAATTTTATTTATGCCTTTTATAGCAAGAAAAAACAAATTTTATGAATGTGTTTATAAGCAGAATAAACACGAAATACTAGTATATTAATAAATCTAATTAGAGTTCACTTTTAAGGAATGTCATGGAGAGTTTTGTTGTTATTTTATCAAAACTTACTGTAAGAAAAATATATAATCACATTTCTCAAAAGTAAACTTAAAAGTGAAATTTTAAATTTATTTATATAATATATATATATATATATATATATATATATATATATATATTATTTACAATATTCCTATATTTCAAATATATACCAACAATTTGTCTACAAAGTTCCTTAATCAAGAATTAAAAATGAGATTTAATCAAAGTTATGAAGGAAAGCTTTAAATTAACTGAATTTTTATTCAAACAATGCATAGCAGTATTTTTCATTTATTAATAATATTTATTCATATTGCATCGTATAATCTTAATTATAAAATTAACAATAAGTAATTTATATTTATTTTCCCTGATATATCTGTGCCCCGATGATGATAAGCGAAGCCTAAATTACGAAATTAAAAATCATTCAGCACTTACATAAGTGAATTGTATCTAACTTTGTGAGATACTTTTGCATTAAATATATTAACAGCTAATATCGTTTAGAAACAGCCGATAAGAACCGTTGCAGGTCCGATTTACGATGTCATCCGTCAGAAGGAATTCCTTTCTTATTGAATGACCGAATGGGATCAAGTCTTATCGTTCTTACGAGAAATTAACTTTCAAGCACTTGACCGGTTATTGCAGACGCCCACAGCTGCCTTTTTTACTGCCTCTCTATTTCCCCCGATTAGAATCGAAGAAAGAGCTTTTTTTTTAAGACACAATGATTTCTGATAAACCAAGCAATGTATGGCTGCGGTGACTATGATTTTGGTTTCAATTTACTATAAAACTTTTATAAATGGGAAAGTCATTTTTTATTAGACTCCTAAAAAAAATATTTGGGAGTTTTTTAAATTAAGTATTTATGTTTAAACGTAAGTGTGAGATGTAGAAGTTACAGAAGTTCAGCATTTAAAAAATTACTCAATATTGAAATCTGAAAAGTGAAATGAAAAGTATCAAGATAAATCGTGTTCAAATTTCACAAAGTTTTATTTTTGGATGTAATAAACCAAAAACTTAATATATCAAAATTTATAAAATACCAGAAATTTAAATACTGCTGTATTTATTAAATTGGGAGGCAAATATATACATTATTTTTGCTGCAGATGATTATTATGATCGATATCACATTAAATATCATTCTAACAATTTCAGTTTTCTGCTCATTGGAAAAGGTGACGTTTTGCACTAAAAAACTCTTTTACTGTTTTCTATTTTGTCCATTCAGTTGTGACTTACAAGGTGTTAAAATTGGTAATCCACAACGAGAAAATTCGGTACATTTTACAGTTTTGATAAAGGCTAAAATACAAGCCTGGAGACTGAAACTATGGATGATGCACATGGTCTTAATACTGTAACAGCCACTTATGTAAAATTTCAGTTTGTGGATGTCGTCAAAGTATATTTCATGTTAAAAACGCACCTCACACAGGTATGTCCATCGTCTAAAAAGTTGATAAAACTAACATGAAATGATCGATGTTGATCTGTCGCAACTTCACGTGGGAGCTAAAGATCGATACTGAAACAATTTTAAACTGTGTAAACAAAGCGAATCCGAACCATATAAAATGAAATCGTGAAGTTAAAATAAAAATAATAAATTTCTGTTTTCCCACAATCTAATATGTAAGCATAACCTAAAATCAAAAAATTAAAAGAAGTGGTGGAGACTATTAGTTTATACCAAAATTATCATTAAGTTAAAATTTAATGTGTTAAAAATATTAATGAAAATCATGCGTTAAAATATTTTATAAAATTAAACCAAAACAAGAAAATCTCTTTGTGTCATATACAGAGCTTTGAATAAATATTGCATTTCTCTAAGAAATTTCATTCAGTTTGACAATTTTACAACATTTTAACATTTATTGATATTACATATCAATTAAGTACACATGCAAAAGGTGTTATACAGATGATTAAAATATGTTAAAACAAAGAAAATGTTTAATAATATATTTAAAGCAAAAGTAGATTCTAAAACAGATATCGACAAAACATGTTAGTCTATAAATTCATTTGATCAAAATCTCCATAGTCACTATATATTTCTATAGTATTCTTATATAAAACAAACAATTCCAAAGTAAAAATGTTTGACATGCGGAAAAATAATATTGCTTATTGAAATAACAATATTTGCGAAACATATATTCCATAGTTAAATAAATAAGCCATTAAGGAAGTTTAAAGAAATTTCGCATTTTCTCATAAAAATAGGTGCTTATTATGTCTTCTAAATTCTCCTATCTTTCAACAGTAAGTCTCATCTTCTTACTATTGTTTTGAAGCATATAAAAGCTTTTCTGAAAACATAGTAAATATTAAACAAACATATATATTTAAATAACCCTAATTATTTGCTAAATTTGAGTGCACCTAAATATTAAAAAACAATTTTTGGAAATAAGTTTTAAATTAATATGTAATCCAAGAATTTTAATAGCTAAATTGAAATCGTAAAAACTTAATTTTTAACGATTTGATTGTTTGAAGATTGAGTGTTTATAAATATATTTTATCTACTTTCGACTTCTTATAAATACAATTGTATAATGTTGAACTAATTGCACGTTTAAAACAATCCTATGGCATCCATTATCAATAAAAAGATAATACTTTGCTTATATCATTAGTTGATATATAGCAATTGATAAATTATCGAGTAAATAACAAAAAGCAGTTTGTATCTTGTATGTTTCAGTTGACCTTGACAGTCACCAGTCTTATGACAATGTTTTGCAATACAATTATTTATTTTCCGCATTATTTTCGTGCTTCCTTGCGAATAACATGTATTACATTCATAATTGCAAACTTTAACAGAATGAAATCGAACCTGTTGAAGTTGAATTTAAATATACCTTAATTTTTGTTACATAAAGCTTTTCGAATTTATAGAATGGTTATAAAGATCTGTGAGAATACACAGGGGGAAGAAGGGAGCAGAAGCTGAAGGGGGTTTGGAATCAACAAAATGGTCATTTCTCACACATAGAATGCCATCTAAATAATAGTTAAAGCTGTTATGAAGGTTGATGGTTGCTGCGCCTGGAAAATAATTGTATTAAATGCCCAAAATATCGTCTTTTAAGCAACTTGAGCCAGTAAGCACTATTGATCAGGAACTATGTCAATGGATGGACAAGTGTCACAATTCAGTACAGATGCCTTCACAAAAGCTGCTCTTAATTGCCAGGCGTTTTGAACTCTGTATTCTTTTGAAATTTTGTCATTAATTTCTCCGATTAGAGTGGTGCAAAGAGCACATAAACATGACATTTTATGAAAGAGTCATGTCTTCTGAACAGATGAGAATCGTTCCAGAGTTATAAATGATTCTCAACGCCAGTTGATTTGGAGAAATGTCAAGACACGGTTTCATCCCAGTAGCATCACGGAATTAGACACTTACAATAGTCCCAGAGTTATCATCTAGGAGAGACATTATGCTGAACGGATGGACTGAACTCCACGTTTTCTACAAAAGCTTTGTAACAAGAGTTCATTATTGGAAAGTGGTGATTTTTCCCAGTGTCTATTCTTAGTGTCATTGAAGTAGACTTACTTTGTTTTATGGATGATAATGCGTGACCACATCCGAATCAGCAGCAACTGGAAAAGAATATACCAATTAAATGGATTGGCTAGCTTACTACTCTGATTAAAATCCAATAGAACATGTGTGGGATGCTTTAAGGAGATGCAATGCACCATGATAATATTCTCCAGGACATACACAAAAACTGAACATATACTGATTTAGGAATCAACACTTTTACCTCAAGAGCTATATTACAATCTGTACCTAAGTAAAAAGAGATGGTGAGAAACAGCATTTGCAGTAAAGGGAGGGCTTATATCTCACTAAAAAACACATGCTTGTTATTCTTTCTCTTGAACTGACACTTATGTGTAATGACGCAATACGTTCAATGAAGCCTTTTTGTTTATTCTTTAGTGCATGTATTGTATTCATTTTTTTCACCAAAATATTCCGCTTATCAATGCTGAAATTTAGTTTTAAATCATTCAGTCAATAATTTTACACAATTTCACTAGTTCCAATGTCTATAAATTTATATTTTTAAAATTACATGAATTATTTATTGAATTTTTTCACAAAAATACTTATATAAAAATAACAAGTGGTATCCCGCTGAAGAATTTTACTTATTTGTTCCAGAAACAGTATTAAACTTTTTTAAATATTATTTTAATCTGTATAATGCACTAAGAAATAAATAAACCTCGGTGTTTCTTTAACAATATATTATTTAAAACATTTATATCATAAAAATGAATGTTTAATTGCATACGTAGTTAATAAACTAAATAATAATGACTACTATAATTC